>CM042432.1:11777378-11787378 GCA_023631565.1 Gymnocephalus cernua
CCTCTTCTGGAGCATCCAAATGCTCTCTAGCAAACTTCAGACGGGCCTGGACATATACTGGCTTAAGCAGGGGGACACGTCTGGCACTGCAGGATGCGAGTCCCTGGCGGCGTAGTGTGTTACTGATGGTAGCCTTTGTTACTTTGGTCCCAGATCTCTGCAGGTCATTCACTAGGTCCCCCTGTGTGGTTCTGGGATTTCTGCTCACCGTTCTTGTTATCATTTTGACCCCATGGGGTGAAATCTTGCGTGGAGCCCCAGATCGAGGGAGATTATCAGTGGTCATGTATGTCTTACATTTTCTAATAATTGCTCCCACAGTTGATTTCTTCACACCTATTGCAGATTCAGAACTCCCCAGCGTTGTGCAGGTCCACAATTTTGTTTCTGGTGTCCTTTGACAGCTCTTTGGTCTTGGCCATAGTGGAGTTTGGAGTGTGACTGTTTGAGGTTGTGGAATAGGTGTCTTTTATACTGATAACAAGTTTAAACAGGTGTCATTGATACAGGTAACAAGTGGAGGACAGAGAAGCCTCTTAAAGAAGAAGTTACAGGTCTGTGAGAGCCAGAAATCTGGCTTGTTTGTAGGTGACCAAATACTTATTTTACCGAGGAATTTACCAATTAATTCATTAAAAATCCTACAATGTGATTTTCTGGATTTTTTTTCTCATTTTGTCTCTCATAGTTTAAGTGTACCTATGATGAAAATTACATGCCTCTCTCATATTTTTAAGTGGGATAACTTGCACAATTGGTGGCTGACTAAATACTTTTTTGCCCCACTGTACATAATGCTCAATACTTAATAGAAGATTGTTCACATGAGGTGTTTCATCAATCAATCAAATATTGCTAGCTGTGTGATCGTCACAAAAGAAAGGTAAGGTCACGCCAACTTACGTCATGACTTCTTTCAGAGAGTCAATTGCTTTCTCCAGTGTTATCTTGTCTGGGTTGTCATCTGGCGTATGCTTCTTTATGTCTGAAATAGTGGAAAAAAGGGAAAGTTTGTGAAGGAGTAGACAAGCAGGAAGATGGAAATTTTGTAGAGAAAGGCTCTACAAGAACGAGAAATAGAAATTATAGACAGGTATCAACAGGAGAACTCTCTTGTTGACTGTCCCCTCACTTCCCTGTCATTTCCTTTCTGAATTACAGTTGAAAGTTCTATTTACAATTTAAAAGTAAGCACATTAAAACAAAAAGTCGGGACCAAGGTTAATGTTTTTGTTACATTGTACACATTTGATTCGGTTAGTTTTGGTTTCACACTGCAGTTATGCAAGTGCACTAAAGAACTATACTATGACATACTACAGTGCTCAGCATAAGTGAATACACCCATGCTAAAGTTGACTAAAAAGAGGAATAAAAAAATCATGGAAATTGATCTTAATGCCTCAATTTAAAAAATAGGAAAAATCCAACCTTTAAGGACACCAATTTTCTTTGTGAATGAATATTGCTCGGTGTGTCAGATGTTTAGCTATTCCTCTGCCTCCTTTAGTGATAATGATACATGTAATAAATGTAGTTTATTCGCTGCTCTGGAGGCAAAGCTTAGTGAGTTTGAGGCACGGCTCCGCACTATTGAATCAAAATCGTAGCGCTCCATAGCTGGTGCGGGCCAACATACTGTACTGTAGCTTCTGTTAGCAGTCCCCCGGCAGGCCACGAGCAGCCGGGCGAGTGGGTGACAGCGTAGCGCTAGCTCTAAAACGGGGAACGCACATGGCGGCAGTCATGCTAAACCGGACCCTATGGCTAACCAGCAACATATTCGCCTTTCTAACAGTTTCTCCCCACTCAGTGACACATACATCATTTTAGTTGTGAAAGTATTTTAAATATTTCAATTGAAATGAATCAATGAATAATCAGCATTAGTGACATTAAAGTTAAAAAAACTATTACTATTATTAACTATTTTTATTATTGTTTTCACTGTTCAAATATATATATATATATTATTAATTGCGATTCATTTTTTCAACGCACACATTTTTCTCAGATTAATTCATCAAAATTAACGCGTTACTTTGACAGCCCTAAAAATAATGTTAAGTCACTTTGTGCATATGCAAAGACAATGTCGGACTCAGTAGTTTTTTTTGGACCCCTGCCAAACCTGATCAGCGATGACATGTACAGCTGCATGTCATCCTTCCACCGCTGGTTGTCGGGGTGGTGCCCAGCTAATGATGTGGACTACATAGATAACTGGGGGGCGTTCTGGGGAAAGCCTGGTCTAATTAGGAGAGACGGCATTCATCCCACTTTGGATATCAAAAAATCTGACAGAGTCTATTATCGGTCATAAACCATGACACCCCAAGTCTGATATTAGTAATCAGAGGTGCAGTGGTACGCGCTCCTCTGTGCTTCCGTTGGAGCAGTCGCCCTCTCATAGTTCCATAACCACAGTGTCTGTCCCCAACTCAGATCAGTTAAAATCAAAAGGTAAACAAAAGAGGGGCTATACGTAATAACCTAATTAGAATTAAAACTACCACTGCAATGATAGAACAGAATAGGAAAATTAGATGTGGACTATTAAATGTTAGATCTCTGTCTTCTAAAGCAGAATTAGTAAACAATTTGACATCAGATAATAAAATCTATCTATCTATTCTGTCTTACCGAAACCTGGCTGTGCAATGAAGAATGTTAGTTTAAATGAAGCCACTCCTCCCAGTCACAATAATACTCAAATTCCTAGAGGATCAGGCCGAGGAGGGGGAATTGCAGCCATATTTGAGTCAAGCCTGTTAATTAATCCTAAACCTAAACTAAATTATGACTCGTTTGAAAGCCTTGTTCTTAATCTTCAACATCCAACATGGAAAACATTACAGCCAATTATATTTGCTGTTGTTTACCGAGCTCCAGGTCCGTATTCTGAATTTTTATCTGAATTCTCTGAATGTTGAGTTTTTAATCACGTGTAGTCCTTAAATCAGACAAAGTACTTGTAGGTGATTTTAATATCCATGTGGACGTTAACGACAGCCTTAGTATTGCTTTCAACTCACTATTAGATTCAATTGGTTTCAGTCAGAGTGTGCATAAGGCCACTCACTGTTTTAACCACAACCTCGACCTTGTGCTAGCATATGGCATCGAAAATGAAGATTTAATAGTATTTCCGCAGAATCCTTTATATCTGAACATTTTTTAATAACTTTCGAATACTTACAACCCGAGTATACGAAATTAGATAAAAGCTTCTACACTAGATGCCTATCTGACAGTGCTATAGCTAAATTTAAGGAAGATATCCCAACAGCATTTAACTCAATGTCGTGCTTTAATATAACAGAGGACCTTTATGTTAACTTCAGTCCCTCCCAAATTGATAATTTTGTAGACGGTGCTACAGCCTGCCTACGGACGACTTTAGACTCTGTTGCTCCCCTCAAAAAGAAGATGATGAAGCAAAGGAAACTAGCACCTTGGTATAACACCCAAACTCGCAAATTAAAACAAATCTCGCGAAAACTTGGGCGTTCCCCCAAACTGGATTGGCAAGACAGTCTGAAAACCTATAGGAAGCCCCTTAGAAATGCCAGGTCAGACTATTACTCCCACCCAAGGTTTCTTTTCAGCACTGTAGCCAGGTTGACAGTCACAGCTCTACTGAGCCATCTATTCCTATAGCTCTGAGTAGTGACGACTTCATGAGCTTCTTTAATGATAAAATTATAACCGGAAGCCCGGAAACAACAACAGCTAAAGTAAGTCGTTCAAAACCTTTCTTTTTAGAAAATCTGTGTACACAAACAATGTTCTCAATGCTTGCGTTAATGTGTAGAGCCCTTGGTGATACTTCCAGCAAAGTTTCATGTTGTGTCGAGCCTTCTTAGTGTTTAAAAATAGCTATTTTGAGGCTAGTATAAAAGTGCCCCTAGCTCTCCCATTCAAAAGGCCATTTGACTGAAAAACAAGAAAACGGTAAATCGTAAAAGTGGCGATTCTGTCCTAATTATGCTTTTAAACTAAAGTTTGACCCGGGTACATTCACAAAAACACCCTAGGTTGCATTTTGATGAGAGTTACTCTTTAAAGAAGCGTAACCCATGGTTAACACTTAATTACTAGATATGATCAATATGTCTTTATTAACAGGTTATGTACCGCAGTCATTTAAAGTAGCTGTGATAAACCTTTTCTGAAAAAACCTACCATCGATCCTGAGGTCTTAGGTCAACTATAGACCTATATCTAACCTCTTTCCATTTGTGCGCATCCTTGTCCCAGAAATGCTTGTTACTAACTTAGCTCTGGGGAGCTTATTCCCCGGAGTCCTTATGTTATTTTTCCCCCAGCATGTTTCCTTGGATTAGGGTGGCACCTAAATCATGGTTGCAGCTGTCCCGGTGATCCTGCTCCGCGCCCTGCTATGCCATGTTACACCCTGCTACGCTCTCCAGTGCCCTGCTACGTCCTGCTACGCCAGTGGTTCTCAACCTTTTTTGTGCCAGCGCCCCCCTATCCATTATCCAGGTCCCTAACGCCCCCCCCAAAAAATATG
The DNA here is from genome assembly GCA_023631565.1 of Gymnocephalus cernua. Classification (NCBI taxonomy): domain Eukaryota; kingdom Metazoa; phylum Chordata; class Actinopteri; order Perciformes; family Percidae; genus Gymnocephalus; species Gymnocephalus cernua. The sequence goes on from CM042432.1 coordinate 11,781,913, forward strand.
TAAGCTAATTGCCCCGAATATTAATGATTACGACATTACAACACATGTATTAGTTTCCCAGGTATCAAAAAGCCATGTGAAATTATATATACATACATAGCCATGTAGAAATTATATATATTTACAGGTTTTTAAAAACAATGCAAACATTTGACATTCAATTTAAATAACAGCAGCCAATCAGAACGACTAGATATGTAACATTCAAACAATAATTAGGTACAGTATTATCAAAAGGCCTGCTGCATGTCCCTGGTGTGAACCTCAGCACCTTTATAAGATGACTTTAATTTGAACGTCCTTTATTGTTTGTGAAGTTACCTTGGATGTCATGAAAGGCACTTTAAATAAAATGTATTATTATTATTACAAACACTAACAGCAGCCAATCAGAAACAACAATTTAACATTCAAATTATTAATTAATTACATTTTTCAATATTTTTCATTCAAATCTAAATCTATAATCGAATTGTTCCAACCGAAAACAAGCTGGCACTTATCAAGGGTTTAAAGCAGGATTACACACACAGTCTCACACACACACACGCACACACACACACATTTTGGTGATGACAAACGACCCCCCCCCCCTCAAGCAGACACTCCAAGGCCGGACTTTCAAATAAAGAAAATAAAATGAATGTATACCTAATATGCCTATTCTCGTTCAAAATGTTCATTTTCTTACTGAATCAATGCTATTTTTTTTACATACAGTACATTAGTGTGAGCAAACTCCTCAAAAACATGGACTCCATAATGATAACTGACTCTTTAACTAGAAAAAGATCTCAGACTAGGAGGCAGCTCACTGAGTGATGGTTAAAGTCTGTGATTAAGGAAACATGGTTGTAGTGTGCAGGAAAATGCTTGCAGAAAGAAAGGCAGTTGTCAGGTAAAAATGTCACAGTCAAAGAGGCTGAAGGGAAAGTTGAGTGGAAAAGCCGCTTTAATGATGAATGGACTGATAAGCAGGCTACCATTCATACTGTAGCTATGCCTCATTTGCAATGAAATGATGCTGTTGCAAAATAATTTAACCAGCATCATTATCAAGAATGAAGAACGGGAAGGTAACGATCACGTCATTCACGTGCTTATTCAGTAGCCACATGTATCTGTTTTGGTCTTATAATACATCCATAGCTTTACCGCTCGGTTCGCTCCGGACGGTTCGCTCAGCCAGCAGTTAAGTTTATAAGAATTTGTCCAAATTTCTAGATTCCCGCCAAGCTAAGCTAAAACTACAACCAACAGCTTTATTTGTTTTAGCTTGTTGGTAAAAATTGGCTATTTGCAGAGTAGAGCTGTGTTTGGCTAAAACAGCGCGGTGGAAAAGAGTGGACTGATCAGACAGAGCAGATTAAAATATCGCTTTCTACATGTTTATGCCGGTCTATACAGGTGAGTGCATTGATAAGTATTGACTTTTTACTCACGAAGGTTTTATCGTAACCTACTTACAGTAACGAGACTAGCGTGAGTTCATCTGCCCCCCCAGCGGCCGTTGGTAATCCTCTGTAGCGTTCCCAGTCAGGTGCTGCGCGTGTTTTAGATGTGTGTGTGCGTTAACGTTAATGCGCAGGCAAGAATCCCGGCATGTGAATAGAGACGGGGGCGGGGGGGCTGGGTTTGTGCTCTACCTGTGAAGCGCGTGTCCGCGCTATTCTCCGACAATCAACATTGATACCGTGGCGGCAGAAATTTAACTGTGGCGGTGCGCCACTTGCAAAGCAACATAGGGGAAACACTGGCTAAATGTTTGCCAAACAACGAAGCACAGTCGATATCTCTCACTCGTCACTTTTCTTTCTCTTTCTCCGTGAAATGAAGCTGCCTTCAGGTGCAGTAGGAAATGTTGTGTTCTATAAAAGATCTGACTAAAAACTGTTACTGTGAAATATAAAGTCTAACTGCTACATTGGGGGGTTAAAGAACACCACAGGACGTTGCGGCGATTGCATTTTTTATTTTTTTATTTGAACGCAGCTTCACGTAGTAGGCCTACAGAGCTCATTTAAGACGGTACTCTGACGTCCCATTTCCATGAAGGCAGCACGGAGCTGCGCCAGAAAAAGCTGACAGAAGCACAGAAGAGTAATAATCCCCCGTCTCGTCCAGCTGCAGTGCTGTAAACTGGCAGGTTTTAATGTTGCAGACCACTAGTGTTTTTTAGTAGTTTAAAGTGTAAACATGTATTGTTATTATGAATCTTTGCTTTAAACTAGCTTTCAAACAAACGCCCCCCAAGGCCACCTCAACGCCCCCCTTTCCAAAATATTGCTTCCAGCGCCCCCCATCATCTTCTGAACGCCCCCTGGGGGGCGGTACCGCCCCCGTTGAGAAACACTGTGCTACGCCCTACTATGCTCTGCTACATCCTGTAACGCCCTGCAGTGCCCTGCTATGCCATGAACTATTACAACTACTATTTCTGCTCATTGGTCCGTTATCTCTATTGTGACTATTACTGTCATTGTTCATCACAACCCCAAACGGCATTGTCAGACACCGCCTACCAAGAGCCTGGGTCTGTCACCACCGAGGTTTCTTCCTAAAAAGGAGTTTTTCCTCGCCACTGTCACACTCAATGCTTGCTGTTGGGGGAATTACTGGAATTGTTGGGTCTTCGTAAATTATAGAGTGTGGTCTAGACCTGCTCTATCTGTAAAGTGTCCTGAGATAACTCTTGTTATGATTTGATACTATTATTTTTTGGGGCATTTTAGTTCTTCCTTTGATAGGACAACTTAAGACATGAAAGGAGGTGAGTGTGTGTGCGCGTGTTACCGTTAAGAAGAAGGGCCACACTGGGGAGTCTCTGTACAGGTCTGATCAGCAGCTCCACCAGGGTCTGCCTGCCGCACTCTGGCTTGGCCTCGTTGATCTGTAGAGTGAAAGCATTAGTATGACAGCGTGTGTGTTTGTGTAAACCTAAGCGACTCATTGAATTGGGAGACAAAAGTTTGGACTGCATGCTAAGAACCAACAAAATAAAGCTCAATTTGCTCAAGTCTATCTATCTATCTATCTATCTCAGGCCTTTTTTTATTCCATCCCTCCATTCAGCTGTCGCAGCGTTACTTTCCCTGTTTGAAGTCTTTTGTCTTGCACATACATACTTATAAAAAGGCAATTACAAACCCAGGGCCAGAAATCAGTGTTCGAGTAGAAATGTATCTGGATTTTTCTAAATAGCCTACCCTATGGAATCCAGGATTCTTCATTATCATTCAAGTAATCAACAAACTTAAAAGACACTGACTGTTACCCTCTTGTGCATGCATGTAAAGGCACTGAACTTTCCAATACCAGTAGATGGTAGAGAAACCAAGTTAAATGAGAAGTCATATAAAGGGAACAAAAAACTATTTCCGTCCTACACAACTGCCAAGCTGTCCATAACCTGGGACAAGTGAGAAATAGACATTACTTAATTTTAAAGGAACACAAGCTGAACAGATTGGGACTGTGTCACAGAGATGATGTACATTAATGGTATGCTAATTGACAAGTCTATACTTATAGTGTTGCTGTAAAGTAGAGGTGTTGAAATTAATCAAATAATTGATGCATCGCGATGCAGACATGGACGATGCTGCATTGATGCATAATCGATTATAACGCAATGATGTTGCTTGTTTATTTTCCGGCCGCAGCATAAACATTCAAATGAAAAATAACATTCTCAGTAGCCTAACCCGTTTCACACACACGCAGACAGACAGAGACAGGCAGGCAGACATGCACACTGACAGACACACAAACAAACACACACACACTAGAGCTGGGCGATTTTTTTCCCTAAAAAAATCTGCGATGTTTTCATAAAAAACTCGATTTACGATTCGATTCCCCCCCCCCCCCCCCTTCCATTTAAAACAAAATATCTGCGAACTGTAAATATATTTTAAAAATATATATTAATTGTATTTAATTAAAGTGCATCAACATAAACAAAATTGCAATGGCAAACCCTTTCTCTAACTGAAAAGTCACTGTGCAGTGTGCAACAAAGATTGTTAAACATCCAAATTATGTATACTGTATTTGGATTGAGCTAATAAAACCTAAAAGAAAATCCCAAAAAATTAATTTTTTGAAAATATGAACCTACCAACTCGATTTTTAAATCAAATCGATGTTTTTCGAGGAGGAGTGGAGAAAATCGCAAATCGAGAAGAGGAAAGAAAACACTGAGAAACATTGAGAGACACTAGAATAGTTAGCTTGGAGAAGGTCTAAGTGGAGTAACGAAGCTTAATAAGTGTACACTACAGCACTTTTCTTGTCTAACAGCAGTGGTTTAGAACAAATGTGCTAGTGTGCCTGGCTACAGTTGGAGCTAACAGCGGAGAGTTTCTGATTCGGAGGACGCTGATTTCGGACCGGAGTGGACGACGGAGTGTTTCCCTGCAGAAGAGGACTTTGCCGTAGCTGGTGACTGGTTTCCGTGTTTGAGCTGTGTTTCTTGGACTAACAGCTAACTGTAAGTTGGATTTCTGTGTTAGCTTCACGGAAGATAACGTTCTGCACGTTAAAAGTAGGGTGGTATATGACTAATCCAAAATAGGTAAACCTTCGTGGTAGCTACCTTAAAGAAACAAACCCAAACACCTCATCATTCCAGTCTAAAGTTACTTACTGCAGCAGGGGCATTGCACTTGACAATGCAAGCTTGTCAAGTCAAATATCCTATAGGCTATAGCTTTAATAGTAAAAAGGTGTTGAGGTATCATGATGCATCGAGAGATCGAATCGAAGACATGATAATCATAATCGAATCGGGAGATCAGTGAACATTCACACCTCTACTTTAAAGTAGTGTCATCAGGTTTTCCTGTTTGTTTGTTTTTGCCACTTCTTGCAAGTATCTTATGCAAAACCTAACTTTACGTGCAACATCCACCAGTCAGGCAAACATACATACACAAAAATGCAAAGATCATACCTTGAGAAAAGCATGGAAGCGAGGCTTTTGTTTTTCACAACGAACAATTGTTTCCTTGCTCATTTCAAAAAAGTTGACAAAGGGTGGGTAGGCTTTCACCAGCTCTTTAGACTGGAAAGAGAGAAAACAAGGACAGGTCAAAAGCATCAAAGGGAAGACACACACAGATACAAGCATGACGTTTTACATAAAAAGGGAAGGACAAAAAAAACTTTTGGATTTTTTTTTGGAACACAATTTGGATTGTTTGTTTAACCCTTATATTGTGTTAGGGTGAATTTTGACCCGTTTTCAAGTTCGGATGTGTAAAAACTACCATTTGCTTTTTTTTATTGAAACAAGGCCTCATGATATCCTCAGATATACAGTCCCTCCAGAAAAACGTGATTATGCGATCGCAGAATTCAATGCATAATCAGCCAAAGTCCGCATATTTATGCGGGGGCCGCATTTTTTTAAATACGGCGCACTTTCGCCGCATAAATTGCCGATTTCCGCGCAAAATATGCGGG
>CM042432.1:11792378-11812378 GCA_023631565.1 Gymnocephalus cernua
ATGTATGCAACTAATTTAGATTAATTAATCACAGAGTCTGTAATTAATTAATTTGATCGACAGCCCTAATATTTGTGTGTGTTGTACTTTTTAATTTCATTGTAAAGTTCTTTTATAGCACTTGGTCATCTTAAGCTGTGTTTAAATGTGGTGTGTGTGTGTGTGTGTGTGTGTGTGTGTGTGTGTGTGTGTGTGTGTGTGTGTGTGTGTGTGTGTGTGTGTGTGTGTGTGTGTGTGTGTGTGTGTGTGTGTGTGTGTGTGTGTGTGTGTGTGTCTGCTCTTTGGGTTACGCACATTTACACAACTACCAACTAAAGCAACAAGTATGTATGTATTGAGTTGATGTAAATTAATGCTTCTTTTTTTATCCGATTCATCGATTAATCGAAAAACTTATCAACAGATGAATCGATTATTAAAATTCCCAAATCTTAGCTATCACTGATAATTTAGAGATTGGACGGTAATTGTCCAATTTAGATGGGTCACTACCTTTCAACTTGGTAGAACCAGAGCAGATTTCCAATCTTCAGGAACAATATTCTGTTCCAGTGATAAGTTTAAGATATAAGTCAATGGGTCAGCAATGATTTCTGCTGCAAATTTTAAAAATATTGGCTCAATCTCATCAGGCCCTGCAGATTTATGAATATCCAGTTTTTTCAGGGCCAATAAAACCTCATAACTCGTAATAGGTGTAAAATTGAATCTAGGACTATAGTCTCCCCTTGAGTGACATACGTTCAGAATATTTTGATCAGACAATCAACTGAATATAGATCCAGCTGATACAAAATGCTTGTTAAAGCAATCTACCATCTCGGTTCTGTCAGTTATTTGCCTTTCATTTATTGTTAGTTGGTTCGGGAAACCATTAGATGATTAAGTGGGGGAAAACGTCTTGATGGTTTTCCAAAACTTAGTTGGGTTATTTAGATTTCTTGTTTCATTAACATAAAACTCAGATTTTTCCTTGCGAACCAGGGCTGTGCATCTATTTCTCAGGGCTCTAAAAGCCACCCAGTCTTTTACTTGGCCAGTTTTTCTAGCTCTGGCCCAAGTTTAGTTCCTTTCATGAAAAAGCTCAGACAGTTCATCAGTGAAGCCCATCACTCTATATTTCTTGATTGGTGCATGCTTGCATTCAAATATGCAAGGAAAACCTGCAAATTAGTAATGTTTTTTTGTACTCACATATTTGAGGATGATATCTCCTACACTCTTGTCCTCTGACCAGTCTGTCAAGAGCTCCTCAAGGTCACTCTGAAGAACAAACCATCACATACAGAAAATGTTAAAAAATCACCATCACAATTTAGTCAAATTTGGTTTTGATTGAAAGAGTTGAGAACACACTACCTTTATTCTAGTGTGAACTTCATAGATTTCTGGAATGCTGCAAAATATTGTCTTCAATTCTTCTTGAGCCAGGATGGGTCCACCCACCTGCCCCTCTTTTTCCAATGGAAGCTTGAAAAGCTTCAAATAAAAACAGATAAAAGAGAAGCGCAAAAAACAAAATATTGATGAGCAATACTTAGTATAGCATCAGTGATACATTATGTTCTGTTAGGACAGTAAAAATAAACATCTCATCTTGTCTACATACTGTATTTTAACATGCATGTTTCATATACATTTTGCTTCAACGAGGTAGCCTAATGTATTGATTCCTTCAGTTTGCATGAGGTCGCATTTCTGATGTCAGTCCACAAAATGTTAGCATTTGAGGTTGATTTTACAAAAAACTGACACATTGCTGCCTTTTAGTTCTAGTATAAACTAGGGCTGTCAAATGATTAAAATTTTTAATCAAATTAATCAGAATTTTCAGTGGATTAATCATGATTAATCACTATTTGCAATTTCACCTGAATCCTAACCATTTTTTTCTGAAATGCATACCAAAAGATACTAGTGCTGTCAAGCAATTAAAATATTTAATCGCATTAATGTCATAGTTAACTCGCTATTAATCGCAATTAATCGCACATTTGACTGTTTTTTTATTGAAAACAACATTGTCATATACGTTATGTTCAATTTCACACTAACATTCACACTTGGATCTAATAATCTGTCACATAATGTAACGCTGTTACCTCGATGTTCCATTGCAAGTAGTCCTGCAGATAGTCCTGCAGATAGTACTACAGGTAGTACTGCCTCATTTGTTTGTTTCTCTCACTGACTGTAGAGTCACTACTCGCTCGCTCCGAAGATAATCGCCGTGACGAGCCTACAAGCTACGCGGCTAGCAAGCTAAAACCGGCCGAGGCTTGTGTCTGTTTTGTTTGCGGTCTGCGAAATTACAAGACCCGCCCTTCAATCACTACTATTGGCCAGGCGTCGAAGGTAACGTAACTCCATTTGTTCAGGTCCTATCCCCTGACCAATCCACTATCCTCACCACTCGCGGTGAAATGCCTAAACCAAACCAATCAGCTGCTTCGTAGGGCGGGACATGGTGTGGTCATAGACAGTTAAAGAAGTGGACTAGCAGATCCCGTTGCTCTCTCTATGCGTTACTCGTGCGTTAAAAAAATTATCGGCATTAAAATGGGTTTGCGTTAACGCCGTTAACGCGTTAAACTGACAGCCCTAGTATAAACATGACATTATAGAAACTGACGGCAACGCATTCATTGGATAGTTTTGGCGACTGTCATCCGTGGAAAAAAAATAATTATGACAGCAAGTCATGGAGCGCTTTAATGCACTTTATACTACTTTGTTGAACATTTACCCTCTTAGAGATTATGTGCAGTGGCCAGTTTTGAATTGATGAAGATGAAAAATGAGATGAGCTTTGTGCCCTCTTGACCTCTGCAGTTTGCTTGCTTTCCTCACTACCATTTAATTTACTAAAGCTGAATAGCCAATCAAATGGATTCCTATAACCGCCATCGTCAATTCAACATTGAATTGGCCGGAAAAGGTCATATTGCGATTTTGTAACAATTGCGACATAATGGTATCATGAGTTTACTTGATTTTCAAGGAAAATGCACAAAATAAGCTACTAAAATTTGAAATGTGTATTTTTTTTTAACTTGAACATACAAAGTTAAACGATCATAAGAAGAAATACATAAACAAAAATGTGCAATACTTCACAGCTGTGTGAGGGAAAACCGAGAGGAAAAAGATAGCAAAGACGATGTAAAGTGAGTTAAAAGAGAACACCAAGCTTCTTTAGACACTGTGGCTTCATCTGTTGTCAATACTGTTGGTAAAGCGAAGGGTGTTGCACCGTGGGGTGCACACAGCGTGTCATGCACACAGCACACCTTTTTGTTTACTCAAATAAATCTTGCGCTTATGTAATCGCACTGAGTGACATCGTGATTGCAATTACATTAATCATGCAGCCCTAGTTCATAGTAACTAACCAGGGGCACATCCAAACTCCAGTCAGTTTAACTTGGTGGGGTAGGGTCCAGTTGTATTGCCCTGTGTCTGGGACATGTTTTGCCAACATACGTAATACCTGACAACACCAGCTCTGAACACAGGAATGTGCCTTATACATCACAGATAAAAGTGTTTTTTTCTGCATCTTTTTAAAATGTTATTGGACAGTGATAGTAGATAGACAGGAAAGGGGGGAGAGAGATAGGGGATGACACGCAGCAAAGGGCCACAGGTTGGATTCGAACCTCAGCCTACATGAGGCGCACTCTACCAGGTGAGCAAGAGGTTCAAGATGGGTTTTTAAAGACAAGATGGGACATTGTGAAATGCAGTCCTGAGTCCTGGTCCTGATTGACAGGTCGGCCTGTAGCCCCGCCCTAAAGCAAAGATCTTAAACAGGGGGTCCGGGACCCCTAGGGCAGGGCTTGACATTAACTTTTTGAGTACATTTACGTTTCGCTTGTCCATGCACAAAAGTCACTTGTCCGGGTAAAGATTTATCATTTTCAGAGTTGCCAAAAGTATTCACATTCATTACTCAGGTAGAAGTATAGATACTAGGGTTTAAAAAGACTTCAGTAGAAGTTGAAGTATCAACTCAAGCTTTTTACTCAAGTGTAAAAGTACTGGTTTCAAAACTACTTAAAGTATAAAAGTAAAAGTAACGTAAGGGGGAAAAATGCCATTAAGGACAAAACCTTAGGCTGCACCACAGGGGCCTATAGTGCACTGCCATAATGACTATAATGTTATATTAAAATGTTGGAAAATTTGGGATGCACCTGTTTCAGCCGCATTTATGCCCATTGAAAATGAACGTATTTTAGTACAATGCAAATACATTAAAGAACGATATACAGTTAGGACGGAAATATTTGGACAGTGACACATTTTTCATAATTTTGGCCCTGTGTGCTAACACAATGGATTTGAAATGAAATCATCTAGATGAAATTGTAGTGCAGACTTTCAGCTTTATTTTAAGGGTACATCAAAATTGGGGGAAGGGGTTTGGAATTGCAAACATTTTCATACATAGTCCTCTTATTTCAAGGGACCTAAAGTAATTGGACAATTGAGTCAAAAGCTGATTAAGCTAAAGCAGAAGGAATCTCTGCTAGCTGGTCTGACTAATGTGCAATGGTAAACACACAGAATATGGTATACGCACATTGCAGAGCTTGCAAACTGTGTTGTCAACATAACTCACTGGAAATCCTGTAAATCACCAACAACAGTCGTGCATGAATACCTGCAGCAGTGTTTAACAATGAAAACACAGCTCAGTTCAGCGTTTACTTGCAGCTCTGCTACAGTAGCAGATAACCTTTAACGTTAACTGCTGGTCACATCATCTAAACAGTTCGCTCACAGTGACGTCCTGCACGGATCAACAGATGTTTGAGTCTCTGTCTCGCTCGGTTTGTTATAAGACGCACACAGAGCAGAATAATGCGCACAAAGCCAATCTTTGCAGATGTTACCGCTCTGTGTTTGGCTAGCTAATAAGCCGTTAGCCTGTTAGCTTGAGCTTTGTCTGAAGGCGCCGAGCGGCCAGCCAGGCTCCGCTCAGTTTAACCGCTAACCCCTCCCGGTACCGGTCAGAGAGGCGTGTTTACTTTGTGTCTCGGTCCTCCTACATTAGTAACAGTTAATTTAGGAAAGGCAAAAAAATATAAGACCTTTGTAATGAAATCCAAGACTTTGTATACCAAATTCAAGGCTTTTAAGGCCTTAATTTGAGATTATCAAATGTAAGACTTTTTCAATGCTTTTAAGCAGGTACCCTGAGTGAAAGAGGAGGGGGTTCAAGTTCTGTCGATGGGTCTTCTGCATCTGCAGTTGCCATGTTATCATTTGACTGACTGTAGCTAAGTTACAGGAGGTTGACTGAGTCACAGCACTTAAACACATTTTTTCCACTTGGCAAGCCGACCGGACGTGATATGGGGGCATGGCAGTATCAACGATTTCATTTTTTTATTCGATATTCAAAAAGTCAAACTTCAGAGGCATGTTATCAATAGTCTGGAATGTAAATGTACATCCAAGCTTAGCTGCAGGAATCTGTGAGGGCAACGGATGTAAGATAACAAAACTGGCCAAGAAAACTGCCGATGGTTGGTTGGAACATTTTGCTTGAGTTCGCTTGAGTCTCTGCCACGGACATCATCGTACTAGGCTATATACGTATGCTATTTCCTTGCTGGAGTGTGACGTGATTTGTGTCATGCGCAGGTGCGATGGATCGCGAACGAACCAATAGGGTGTCGGAATGGTATATGTTTATACTTCTCATCCAACCACAATCCAATTCACTCTATCCGGATGGCGCGATTTATCAGGATAGGGGTTTTTTTTGTGTGTGTTTTTTTGAACGATGACAAGCCCGAATGAAAACAAGCCGAACTGAAATAGGAGTAACGAAGCTATTTTTAAAATGTAGAAGTAGAAAGTACAGATAATTGCGTGAAAATGTAAGGAGTAGAAGTAAAAAGTCTGCTGTAAAATAATTACTCCAGTAAGTATAGATACCCAAAATTTCTACTTAAGGTAACAAAGTATTTGTACTAAGTATTACTTGACACCTCTGATCATTTTATAATTTATTTTGTGTTTTGCTAATGCAGAATTCGAACAAACCGTTGAAAGCATCCAAACACTATCACTAACACTATCAACAACTATCAAACAGTAGAAACAAATGCATTCCAACAATAGATTTCCCCTTCAACAAGAAAAACGGATCTCCGGACTCCATAATACAAAGTAATACTTTGCACGCCGGTGTGCAGAAGTTAATATATTGAGATTATAAGTAGGGCTGTCAATCGATTAAAAAATGTTATCGAATTAATTACAGACTCTGTGATTAATTCATCGACATTAATCGCATACATCATTTTTCTGTTAAAGTATTTTAAATATTTCAATTCAAATGAATAATCATCATTAGTGACATTAAAGTTAAAAAACTATTTTATTATTATTTATATATATATATATATATATATATATATATATATATATATATATATATATATATATATATAAACAATCAACAATATGACCTAATATGCTGAGGAAATAAATTCAAAAGGGTATTTTACAACAACTACGAATGCACCGCGAGGCTGTAGATTACCAGCTTCATTGAACGCACCGTCTCTCGTCTGTGTTCCGACAACAGCAGAAAGTCAAACTTTAGCGTTAGCTGTCAGCAGCATTTTAAGTGTGTTTAATCCAGCTACTAGCTAGCGGAAGGCTAACGTTACCTGCTGTTGAGTTGTTAAGCTGTTAACTAGCCAGCAATGTTTCTGTTCTGTGCACTCTGGTCTCTTAATAGGCTACATACATGCTCTTGCTCCTTCATTTTACAGTTGTATAGTGTTTAGAACGGCTCCGGGTGAAAGGTCAATATGGAATGGATTAATTGCGATTCATTTTTTTAACGCACTAATTTTTCTCAGATTAATTAATCGAAATTAACGCGTTATTTTGACAGCCGTAATTATAAATCAATATTTTAAAGTTTCTCATTACTTTCAGATTCCTATTCAATATTCTGAGTAACTAAGTCAATATATTGAGATACTGAGCCAATATTTTGAGATATTAAGTCAATATATTGAGATACTGAGTCAATATTTTGAGATAAGTCAATATATTGAGATACTAAGCCAATACTTTGAGATTCTAAGTCAATATTTTAAATTTTCTCATTACTTTGAGATTCTTAGTTTATATTCTGTGATACCCTGGGGAAGACCCAGGACTAGGTGGAGGGATTATATCTCCAACCTGGCCTGGGAACGCCTCGGGATCCCCCAGTCAGAGCTGGTTAATGTGGCTCGGGAAAGGGAAGTTTGGGGTCCCCTGCTGGAGCTGCTCCCCCCGCGACCCGACACAGGATAAGTGGATGAAGATGGATGGAAGTTAAAACCAGGCAGCTTTTTGTGAGGACAAGGAAGAATTAAACCCAGTAGAATACAATAGAGAAGACTGATTACAAAAGAAGGAGATGACAAAAATCGAGGATAGATATGTTCCGGCACAAAGAGAGCAAGACAGGTTGAGAAAGAGTGAATGGAAAGGATGTCAAAAATGGAGAAAGTTTAAGGTTGATATTAAAGAAAGACTAAAAGATTGGGGGAAAGACAATAAGAGAGATTGAAAGGCAGGTCGTTTTCTCCTCTGGTCTCAGCTGGGACCATTTGATAAGACAGGCCAAGAGAGAGAATGCAAACAAACACCTTTAATGAATGTAGCTAAGCCTCAAACTGTTGTCAGGGGCAACCATCTGGCCAGCCTGTGAGTGAGTGTAAGAATTTGTCAACATTGTGCTAACACACAGACACACACAGCTACCTGTAGGATGGTGCTTAAAATGTCCACATAGTTTCTCTCAGTCTGGTAGAGCTCCTTTGAGACCTGCCACCTGGCTGACTGCTTGGATAGAACCGGAGTCGAACTCTTGGATGGCTTTGAACTCTCTGGAGGAACATGACAGGCAGAGTGGTATATTAGGGTTGGACAATATATCGTTTTTATAGAGCAGTATCAACTACGGTCATAACTAATAATCCAGATCACATTAACCAAACAATAGCCACAAGTTTAATTAAAGCATTAATGAATTAACAAAATAAGCTACATCTGTTACAATCAGACAAAAATGAGGTTCATCATTACCTAATCCTTAATTGCCAGTATAAGCAACGGTCTGTGCAGGCTAAAAATGAGAAGCCTGCTAACAAAATGTTTTCTACATCAGATTTCTGTGTAATTAGAAAAGAGCATAGGAAAAGAATCACATATTGAACGTCAAACTGCTCTCTACTGCTTTGCGACGGTACCGCCTCCTGTCCATTGCCTGGCTTGATCTGTGCAGTGCTGGGGCGGCGTAAAAAATAACAGATGCAAATACAGGTGCCTATTTTTAGTGGAGAAGAGCGGAGAGATGCTTCTGGGAGGCTTCTGAAACACTTGTGGAATTACAAGCATTGTGCAAGGTATTGCTGAGCAAAACTTGGAGGAGTGGCTTGTCACTAAAATGAGGATAGCTGGTTAGGGTTGGGTATTGAAACCCGGTGCCAATGTGGTTCCTAAACGACCAGTATCTACCACACCAAATAACAACACGGATTTCAGTGCTACATTTCTGGGCCACTTAAATGCCTGTGCTGCTCTCTGGTGCTCTGAAGACAAAAACTTGTAAAGACACTGAGTAGCCTAGCTGCACTTTGAGTCACCGTGGCCACTGCTAACTAGAGATGCACCGATTGATCGGCTGGTGACCGGAATTGGCTGATTTTCACGTGACCGGCCCGGTCAGTCTGACATATGCTAATTTTATGCCGGTCAAATGCACTCAGGCGGCGCATGATTAACATTGCGCAACATCAGCATCATGAACATGACATGAACACATTGCCCTCAACAAAGATGTCTCCCGTGGAGGGCTGGACAGCGGGAGAGAAGCTAATAGGAGGCCGTTTTGAATCGAGGTGGCAGAAGGGTAGCCAATGAGACCGCGGCACCTTGCAGAGACGCTGAGGCAGCTCTGCTGCCTGCAAACTAGCAGTGAAAAAAGTGACATTGTCGCTGAGAGGAGCTGAAATCCTCCAACTGCCACGTTGTTTTCAGTGATGTAGAGAAAAAGGACTGAGTTGCTCTTTAATAAAACAGGTAAACTGGTTATTTTATTACTCCAGGACAGCCCAGTGTATGTGCGTATGTTTGTTTCGGAGGATGACAGCGTCTTGTGCACACGGAACGCACATGTAGAAAATCTTGTGAATTAACCTGCAGCATGTCAGCTGTTTGGAAATTCTTCAGCGTGTGAAGAAGATAACAAGTTTGCAATATGCATCACCTGCAAAGAAAAAGTAGGGCGTGTACGGGCCTATCTGATAATGTAAGCTACCGACCGTTACCTTGAAACCATCCAGCAAATACACGGTACCGTAGGGCGATTTAACGTCACTGCTCATTTTACACACAGTTCAACAACAAAACGCTGAGTGAATATTACTAGCTACATTTTTCATGTTGGTTTTGAGCGTTATGCACCACCCACTAATCGGAGGAATACACACAGTCTCCTGCAGAGGGGACTCAGAGGCAGACGGACCGTCACCGCAGCGTTAAAGCTGTTATATGCTTGACGCGTTGCCGGCGCGTCCGATTTTCAGCGCACGAGCAGAGGGCGCGCACCAGTCTATTTTTTCAGCGGCGCACGACAAACCGGAGGAGGAAGCATGAACGAGCTCCTGGAAAACCGGATGCTAGGACTCGCTGAGTGACTGCAAGTCTTTCTTTTAAACTTACTGGGTTAAGAGGAGTAATTTTATGGTGAATGAAAGGCTTGATCTGACGAAGTAGCTCACTGAATCAAATCCAAGTATTGACGGCACTGCTGCTGCGAGTTCTGCCGTTGTTTATATTTTTCTTCTTGTCCTAGTCCTTAGAGAAACATCGGTAGCCTTTGCTCCTTAGCGCCACCGCTGTTCAGGAGAAGACTGCAACTAGTGCCGCGACCACCACGCGCGAGTATAAATACTCACGGCAATCCCATGATGTCACATTTGGATGCGCCAGCTTGGCTGCGGCTGCTGTAAAACAGCCATTAGCTAGCATTAGCTTCTTGTCTCATCTGGGGTCTGATAAAGAGTAAATTCATCAACTTCAGTGTCCACAATGCTATTTTCCAATAAACTGTAGCTGTCATATTTCACAGGCATGAGTGCGGATTTCATGTCGCGGCTTTCGTCGCTGTTTATCATTTAGCTAATTGAGCAAAGTAAATACTCATGTTGTTAATTGGTTGCCATAATTTCGCGAGTGATGACGTCCTGTCACTGGTCCAGTTGCTCTGCTCACCCTAGAGGGAGGGAGAACGGATGACAGTTCGCTTGAGATCAGTAGAGCAGACGGCGCTACGACTTTATGACTTTTCATAAACAGCTGAAGGAGCGGTGGTGCACGGTGTACATAGCGGAAACCCTGTTGTGCGTCTGCCCTATTTCTGATACTGTGGCGCTGGAAATTTTACGGTGGCGGACCGCCACTATGCCATCAACATAGAGGAAACACTGCCTCATAAGCTCATGGTTCATTAAAAAGTTATTGTAAAATACCCTTCTGCCATCTAGTGGTTCTTCTTTTCGTCGTTTAACAACAAGTATAATAAGTTATTTTTATTACATTATAAATAAATCTTTTAAATGACCATACGACACGCCGTTCTTTAATGTCACTGAATGTCATCATTTTTTTCTTTTCTTAAGTATCGGTACTGGTACCGTTTAGGCACCAGCAGTTTTAAAAGTATCTTTTTAGCACCAGAATCAACCAACCCTATAGCTGGTCCACCTCATAAGTCAGTCCACCTTAAGTGAGCCTGGGCCGATGTTGTTGCTAACTTTGGGCTTAACATCCTTCACCTTAATTAGCAGGTGGAAAGCAAGACAAGAACTTGGCTTTGGTCTTGAGAAGTTGTTGCATTTATTCACCGACAAATAGCCTAAACGTGTACTCTTAAAGCAAAACCTGACCTGCAGAAGTTACTGGCAGCTGCTGCTGCTGCTCCTCCTCCTCTGGTTGTTGAAGAGTACTTGTACCAGGGTAGGACCTTTTCCTCCTCTCATCTGTCCTAATCATCCTTTCCCTGGTTTTCCTTCTTCTCATCCTATTCCTGGTCACAGTATTTTCTCCTTTGCTCTCTGAACGGTTCCCTACTCTGTCTTCTGAAATTAAGAGGGGTTCATCGTGTTTAGGGTTGGATTATGCAGGTGTTTTCCAGTCCTCCATTTTTCTCTTACCTGCCAAGGCCTTGCATGTCTCAGGGGTATTAGATATGTCCAGCAGAGAACCCATGGACAGGGAATGCTCTGCTGATGGCCTTTTGCGTGGTGGAGGGAAAGGGGAGATCTCCGTCTCCTTGGTAAGCTGAGCCAGCGTGTCCCTGAGACGGCGACGCTTACGGTTACTGTTGGGGGTGCTGAGGGAAAGGAGGGAAACTGCCTTCTTCATGGCTGGGCTGTCACTCTAAAGTTAAGTGGGACAAAGAGAACCATATATAGGGACAAAATGAATACAAGATGAGTAAAAAAGATAGCAACATGAAGGCAAGCTGCATGTCTTGAAAATTATGATATAGTAAAATGTTAGACCCGTTTGTTGAACAATGAGGTAGGCACGTCATGCTTTAAGGGTGTGGTAACTTGATAAAAATATGGAATAGTGCAGAATCTCACTTGTGCCTGATTCTGCACCATTCAATATTTTTTTGGAGCATTTAAAGGAGAACTCCGGCCAATTTTTACGTTAATCTTGCTAAATATAACTATGTGAGACCTGTCTATAGCAAAAACAGTTAGCGCAATAGCAGCTACATAGACGGAGCTGCTGCAGCTAATGCCCACCGCTCCCACTTAGCTAAACGGCAGTTATGGGGGCATAAATGAATTAGTGCCTTTGTGTATCTTAACAGACACAAAATGCAATTAAAATGTCTGTAACATGAACAGGGCCCTTACATGACAACAAGATGCATTTTCAACATTCACCTACCCTGTTAACTGCTAGCTAGCTAGCTGTCATCTGGGACGAGAGAGTGTTCAGTCAGGCTTCAGTAATAATCATCATGCACTAGTCCCATGTGTATTTGTAGCATATATATGGATATATATTCTCTGCCGTGGAGATCGTTGTGGTAGTGTCCGACCGGCGGCCTTGCTTCTGCTTCCTGCCCGCAGTCCTCTCTTGCCGCGGCAACAACAATCGTGAGAGCGCCCGCTGGTCGTGGCTGTCCTCCGGAGGACAGATGATGCAGTCGCGGCGATTTTTTTTGGGTTTATTTCCCCTCAAAAATAGGTAGGAGGAGCTACAGTGTAGCGTGAAGAGCGGAGGTGTTCACAAGGGAAAAAGCTTGGAGTAACGTAACTATGGAGAATATCGAAGTTTGACGGTCATCCTTATTTATTCAAACCCGTATACAGACGAAGAACTGGCCTCACAAGAGTTGGAAAGAACCAGACAGAGGGGCAACAGGCAGATGAAGCAGCTGCTCCAAGGTCACGCATTTCGGGCAACTGGTGGTGTTCGTGTGCGAAGGCATCACCGGTCCTCCGGAGGACATCTTCCAGACCAGCGGGTGCTCTCGTGATTGTTGTCAGCAGAGAATACTACTCTCCAACGCCAGATGGATCGCACACAAAATGGATATATATCATATATATGCTACAAATACACACGGGACTGGTGCATGATGATTATTACTGAAGCCTGACTGAACACTCTCTCCTCCCAGATGACAGCTAGCTAGCTAGCAGCTAACAGGGTAGGTGAATGTTGAAAATGCATCTTGTTGTCATGTAAGGGCCCTGTTCATGTTACACAGACATTTTAATTGCATTTTGTGCCTGTTAAGATACACAAAGGCACTATTTCATTTATTCCCCCATAACGTTTAGCTAAGTGGGAGTGGTGGGCATTAGCTGCAGCAGCTCCGTCTATGTAGCTGCTATTGCGCTAACTGTTTTTGCTATAGACAGGTCTCGCATAGTTATATTTAGCAAGATTAACGTAAAAATTGGCCGGAGCTCTCCTTTAACTGCTGATTTTACCTTATTTGAACATTTATCGTATTTGAACATTTACTTTTTTTGTCCTGCACCAGCAACTAAATGGATGTGCACAACATTGTCTTTTTTTAACTTGATAAAAAGGCCCAATTAATCTCCTTAGAAGATGAGTTGGGTGAGACTGACTGTGGTATTGTATTGTGGACTGGCCAGGTGTAAGGAGGTGAGAAAGTAGGCAAGGTGTGAACTTCTCTCTCAAGGGGAACATTAACATTGGTGGTTCAGGTGGTTTGTTTTTAGCAGCTGCTGCCGTGGTCCTGCTCGACACCCTGCACTGTTAAAACTATTATTATTTCTAGTCATAGTTTGATTATCTTTATTGTTACTATAAGTCCCACGGCGCATCATGTCTACTACTATAATGTTAATGAATCATATCATGTATATCTGTATCAGTGTCCCAAGCAGCAGTGGCAGATGGCTGCCCACTTAGAGCCTGGGTCTGTCCGAGGTTTCTGCCTAGAAGAAGGTTTTCCTCGCCACTATCGTACCATATGCTTGCTCATGGGAAATTGTTGGATCTTTGTAAATCATAGTGTGGTCTAGACTTACTCTATCTGTAAAGTGCCCTGAAATGCCCTTGTTGTGATTTAACACTATAATTGAATTGAACTGAATTGAATTAACAACTTTAAGGAAAGACTTTCCAAAACTGTGTACAATTCATTGCGTCCCCTTTCTCTACTATCGCAGGCTTTTCGCCTTTTCGCCTTTCGTCTTTGAATATGGCCACTTGGAAGAGCTGAAAACACTTTCGTCTTTAGATGCAATTGAGCGACACTCGGTACAAATCAGTTAATTTCAAGAATAACTTGGCCTTTAGTTAGGCCAAATGTGTAGCACCTACTGCGCATGCTCCAGTTTTTCCACACTCCAGTCCAGTTGGTGGCGTATGCACCGAAATCATTTAAATATTGAGCCACCAAGGCACTGACAATCTGACAACAGGAGCCTATAATTTCTGTAGCCTATTCCGAAACAACAGACTCCCTGAACGCCTTTTCCCCGACTTGCGTTCCACTTTCTACAATGCTGTCTTCGGACGAAGTCACCTCCTAAGATTGTCAGACACTTTTAATAACAATCTGAGCCTGCCCACTTTTAGTGGTCACATCAGTCTATTAGACACAAATGAATGAGGAAATGTGGTCCTGGTTGAAAAATAAAAAATACCCTTTAATACACAGACATTAACATTATTCAAAATGCACTCACCTTCTCGTAGAGGTACATGGTCTCTCCTGCCCGAGCGTCCATCTGAATGCTTCCCCAGAACCACTACCATAGAAAAGAGTAAACTGTTTTTACGGACCCCTGGGTTAGGACAGAGGTAGGTAGAAAAAAAAAGATTTTGCACAATATATTTACATAGACTTTCCTTCTCCTTTTGAAAACCAATAAAACTGGTAGTAAAGATAAGGCCATATTGATTGTGGAGTTACTACAGCTAAACCACAACTCTACCTTGGCTCAAATTATTCATCCACGGGAATGGGGAAATCTATTATTGATCCCTCTCTATGACAGCACAGACAGATAGCGGGAGACTAGAGACCATCTATTGAGGTTTGATCTAAAAGAAATCCTGATCAGATAATCATTTAGCATTCTATATAGAAAGACAAAAAATGAGAGGATTCAGTATTTTTCCCTTGTGTCTGTATCTTCGAGTATCTTAGAGTATACTGATTATTCTGTTATGTCATGATGGTGCTTGACCAGTATCACTGAGGTATCTAACTTGTTTGTCTTTAGAAGCAGCTCCCAAAACAAACTACTCTTTCCAAAAAACTACATACCTCTTGTTTGACCACAAAGAGTTTCTTGGAGGGAGAAAATGGCAGCTCCTTTACTGAGTTTTCCTCCACCACCATGTGTGTACACCTCTCATCTTTAACCTCAAGATAAGTGCCACCTTAAGCATAGAAAAACAATGATGATGAAAAAGATATACATATGCATACACAAACAACGTTTTTATATAAATGTATCAGCTTTACTAAATTTAATGTAGGTCTAAATGGCTTAAGCCAAAATTGACCATTCACTTTCACCATTCAAAATTGACTTTGGACAGCAATTGTCCAATCATAGCTTAGCATTTGTAACTAGGCACAGCTAATGTGACAAGTAAGGGTGCTCCGATCAGGATTTTTGGGGTCGATCACCAATTGCTGGAAGACGTATCGCTGATACCGATCACCGATCGCTTTTATGAACTGAAAATTACGCCATTACGCAACACATTTAGAGAATGTTTCAGTAATTGTTTGGCTTTTCGTCCTAGCTCAAAATCTAAAAAATGTCCTTTCAGTCACTGCAGACATTTCTTCAGCACGCACACACCCACACACACACACACAGATAGACACAGACACCCACACAGACCCACACACAGACCCACACACAGACACACAAACACAGACACACACACACACACACACACAGGGAAACAGCTGTTTGAGTGGCACCGGAGTTGCTAGCTACACGACTCCGCTCTGCCTTAGCGCTAGCCAACTCTGAAAACTCCTCATACTTCTTTCCGTGACTAACCTTCAAATGTCTGATGAAGTTGGTGGTGTTGAAATGTCTATGGAGATTTCCGCCTCGTGGTATTTCCTTGGCACACACGCTGCAAATCGCTAATATATTGTCTTTTTCCCAGATAGCAATGAGTCGTTGGACCATCAGCGGTGCTCCAGAGGCAGTAAAAGCGTCAGAATGACGTAATCGCAAACACATTTGCCAGCGCACCACCGGTGTCAGCCGCTTTTTAAAAGCGGTAGCCGCCTTCCTACCGCCTTCGTTCCGCGGCCGGCCCACGGGCCAACTGCTGTTCTGCCGCCGTTCAGACACCTTGTAGAACTGCCAGACCGTTGAATGTAGGGAGGCCGCCATTTTAGCTCCATGTAGAAAATGTTCTCACGAGTAGTGCGCTCTTAATACATCCATGGTAGTGCGTCATCTGATCGGCCTATCTGATCGGCATTTATGGAGACCACCGATCAAACTATTTGAAGCCATTATCGGCCGATACCGATCGGTGACTGATCAATCGGAGCACCCTTAGTGACAAGCTTTGGATTCATTTAGACAGTCTGCACTGGGTTCTAGCAAGAACAATACTGAGTATCCAAGAGTTTTGAAGGTAATGTAGGTAATTTTATGAATGTAGATTTTTTTTCATGCTTTCATAAACGAAAAATACAAGACTACAAATGTACAATACTTTTACTGTATAGTAACGTAATAGTGTGTTTCTCCACAAAAGACAACCAAATAACAGAAAAGAATACTGCACAAATACTTTGACAGATCCCTGTGTGCTGCGGCACTGACCATGTCTGAGAGTCCTCTCCTCCATGTTGGCCTTCTCTTCATCTGAGAAACCCAAAAAACAGAGGACGCAGTCCTGGAACGGTGGCACTTTGAACTCTGTTCGAAACTCCTCTTCTCCTGCATGAAAGTACCTTAACACATGAAGGTGGGAGAAACAAGGTTACTATCAACTACCACGTCATCATTTCTGCATATGGGTTTGTGTTCAAGCACTTTCAACAGGGTTCAGACAGACATTACAAAATGAAACTCAAGGACTTTCAATTACTTTCTTCATAACTATACAGCAATTTGGTTCATTCTTCTTTAGCGGGCTCCATAGTGCCTTAATAACACAATTGCTTGAATATTTCCAAAATTTGGTAGCCACATTGTTCAGATCATTTCGGACATATTTCCAGTTGACTTCCATTAGCTCGCTCAACTGGAAGTTGGCCATTTTTTATTTGATGGGTATTTCTATGTATTTGAACCTGAAGAACCAGAACCTTGTGAGGCTTAAAGGTATAGTGGAGGATTTTCTTTATCCGGGTGGATCATCAAGACTATTGGTCCTCCTAGTTGTCAATCATTCTGCTGATATGTTTACGTAAGGCCGTCGTACGTGCTCGTCCCTAGGTAGTTTTCGCTTTCTGCGGCCTCTAGCCCGACCGCCTTCTCCCTGCTCTCGGCTGGTGCTGGCTCTTGCGCCCCCGCCCTGACCTCGTCTCCCTCGGCCTCTAGGCGCGCGCACCCCCCCCCCCTCCTGGATCTTGGTCGGGATGAACAGGGCACGGGCTCGTAGTCAATATCAGATCCCACAAGACTCTCTTCTTGAAAGCTCTAAACGCACCAGCAATAAAAAACAACAACAACTTAGATGCTAGACGATAGCTTGTTTGTTGGCCTGTAGCATGCTAAAGTTAGCTATAGAGATGCTTGTCGTAAATAGATTTTCACTCGGTGGCGAGTCTGACATAGTGGAAAAAGTGCAAATCTTCTTTTGGAAACATAAACAGAGCGTGCATGAGCAGAACTAGGCGTGTGCATGCTCTCTCGTGCACACGTTTAATAGGCGTTCCCTCTCGGGAGCAGGTAGAGTGTTGTGCATGTGCATTTTTATTTTAAAAGTGGAGGGGGCGGTTCTTTTCTAAAAGTCGGGAAAATAGTCCACTATAACTTTAAGTACTAGTTTTCTTTTCCGCTGTATTTTACAAAATGAAACGCTTCAATGAAATAATAAATAATAAAAGGGCAAAAGCGGAAGTGACCATCACTTTTGACATGCCGTTTACTCTGACACAAACACATTACTTGATGCCCGACAAGATGGATTTTAGTTTGATGTTGTGATCTCACGATTCTCGCATAATCTCAAGATTCCAAATGCGTGCAAGGTAAGCAGAATATATGGTTTTCTGTAGTCCACTGGCGGTTTTATAGCAATGTTACAAACATTCTTCTCTGAGTACAGATAGACCCTACTAGGGGTGGTACAGTTCATGAAAAACCATTCGAACCGCACGGTCCGCTTGTCTCGGTTCGGAGTGTGTGTGCGTCGCACGGTTCAACACATGCGCAATGTTTCCTTGTTACCAACAAAACGTACAGCGAAAGACCGTGCAAAACATCTCCGACCGTCCTGCCAACCTGTATACATTTTAACATCAATGTACGCTGTAACATTTTTTAACTCTAAAGTCGCTGAAGCGGCTGCTGTTTCAATCCTGTCAGCTCTGCAGCGGGCGCAGCTGCTCTGCTCCGGAGATGAGACGTACATGATGACCTAAATTGAGGACAGCTACGCTCGTTATTGTAAGTGAAATGATAAGTTAAAGTCCAATAAGTATTTTATCAAACCGTATGAATGTGACTCCCAGGCCAGGATAGGAAATTAACTAACAATGTGAAGATCAACCAGCCACTGACATGTTCAAATTTGATTAATTCAATAAATTATTATTTTTTGTCTTAAATCCGCCATTTTCATATTATACCAACATTTGCAGCATCCTGAGCCTTTTTGGTAAGGTTACTAGGAAAACTCAGCCGTGAGTAGTTTTATTGTCCCCAAAACAAGTTTCCTTTTTATTTTTAAAGAACTATACAAAAAAAAAAAAATCTCAACTTTTTTTTATATGTTTAACATATTCTGACTTATTCAAAAGACGGAGCTTTAAAGGAGAACTCCGGCCAATTGTTACGGTAATCTTGCTAAATATAACTATGCGAGACCTGTCTACAAAAAAAAAAAAAAGATAAATTGGTGCTAGCAACACGGAGCTATATGAAGGCATCACCGGTCCTCCGGAGGACATCCACCAGACCAGCGGGCGCTGGTGTGATTGTTATTGGCCGTGGCAAGCGAGGAGGGCGGGGAGAAAGCAGAAGCAAGGCCGCCTGTCGGAAACTACCACAACAATCCCCACAGCAAAGACTCCTACTCTCCAACGCCAGATGGATTGCACACAAAACACACACGGAACTGCTGCATGATGATTATTACCGAAGCCTGACTGAACACACTCAGTCATCCCAGAGGACAGCTAGCTAGCAGCTAACAGGGTAGGTGAATGTTGAAAACGCATGTTGTGTCGTGTAAGGGCCCTGTTCATGTTACACAGACATTTTAATTGCATTTTGTGTCTGTTAAGATACACAAAGGCACTATTTATCTCATGCCCCCATAACTGCCATTTTAGCTAAGTGGGAGCTGTGGGCATTAGCTGGTGCTGCTAGCACCAATTTAGTTTTCTTTTAAAGGATACAATTTTTGTAAGAGCTACACTGATTTTTGATAAATGCATGTTATTTCAATTGATATTCTGTAATATTTCAATCTCCGTGTGCTAAAAAGGCACATACGTTCCTGTAGATGGCAATACACATTCACCTTTTTTTGCCTAATAAATGAAAAGCCTGTTGAAATCATCAATGTCTGTGTTAAAGATTAAAAGAAAAAATAAACCGTGACCCTAAAACCGTGATACGAACCAAACCATGGGTTTTGTGAACCGTACCACCCCTAGGCCCTACTGGCTTGCAGAGAGAACACAAAGCAGACAACAGCCAAGTTTTACTTTGGCCTGCCATCTACAGGTGATATAACCTGCAGACGCTTGTCATTTTAACCAGTGAAAGCGATGGTCAGCAACAAATAAAAATGAGAAGCTGCTACCTGACCACTGTGTATTTCATTCCTTACACTGGTAAGCCCAAATAACTTTCCCCATTCACACATAGAGAAGCTTTGAATGGTAGCTCGCACTGTCGTAAAGCAGAGAAGCTTTGAGTGGTATATAGGCTTCCTTCCTTTCAACTTACATGTCATCTCTTCTCTCCCAGGCCCTATGAATCCATGATGGAGTGAGAATAGGCGTCCCCATGCACACTGCCAGCTGAGAGATGAGGGCACAAAAAAAACATAGTGAAGAGAGAGGAGGAAAACAAAACATAAATGAGTAAATGTGCAACCAAGAGTATGCCATTTCTAAGTCATTTCTATTATGCGATCAGAGTAAGGAATGACATTCCTTACTTCCTTACATAGTAAGGAATGACATGTATCTATGTAAACTTTATAACTATTAGACCTTCAAAGAGTTCCATTGTCAATGCTCA
>CM042432.1:11817378-11894878 GCA_023631565.1 Gymnocephalus cernua
CGAGGCGATCTCATGCGGAAAAAACGAAATGTCAGCCATCTTGAATCTTCGCTAAACAGGGCTCTCACTTCTCAGCAGCAAACTTTTACAACAATTATGTGCATTCAAAGTACCGCACATGTGTACCACCGGGATACATCGGTACAGATCGGAGAATATGCAGGAAACGTTATTACAGACGGAATAATTGGCACACTACGTGAGCTTCGCCTGCTACGGAGACCAGCACCT
This sequence comes from Gymnocephalus cernua, assembly GCA_023631565.1. Taxonomy (NCBI): domain Eukaryota; kingdom Metazoa; phylum Chordata; class Actinopteri; order Perciformes; family Percidae; genus Gymnocephalus; species Gymnocephalus cernua. The sequence continues at coordinate 11,817,610 of CM042432.1, forward strand.
CAACCAGTGGTGTCGCCCGATGCCCCGAGCCGGGTAGGGGATATCCTCATCGGCTAGGTGGGAAGCTAACGCTAGCCGGCCACCTGTCCCATCAATCCTGCAATCCTTGCAAGTGTCCGTTCATTAAACAACAAACTGAAACTCCCAACGCGAGTTCAGAGAGTGCTGTTTTTTTTTTTGTGGAAACATGGCTGAACAAGTGTACCAGACTGTCCAGCTAGCAGGCCTGCTAGCCATCCGAGCTAGATGCTCAACATGGACTGGTGCAGAAATGTGGTGATTTGTATCCAACTAACTGTTAACTGCCTGTGGAGTTTGTGACTGTTACACGCCGACCATTCTACATTCCACGCTAATTCACGGCAGTGTTTATACTCTGTGTTTACAGCCCACCAAGCACTAATGCTAGTATGTGTTAGCTGAACTTTACGGAGCCTATAATGTGTGTGTGCACTAAATGTAGCCTGTTTCATATGTCATTTTTATATAATGTCGTTTTTATATATTTTAAATGTGTAACACCACTTGAGCCACGATGAAACGTTTTGTGTATATGGTTAAAATAACAATAAAACACATTGAGTTGAGTTGAATGCCTCTGTGTCTGTCAAGCGGTAGGCGTGGCTTGGGAGTGGACTCAAAGCAGCAAAGTGAAGTGCATTCTGGGATTTGGTGTTTCATCCATATGAGCCAAAAACACATTTTCTGGCTTTTCTCGGCCTAGAAGGCGCCAATTTCAATTTTTTTCACATGTCTGCTACATAAGTGACCCAATTTAAAGATATATTCAGCTTTCCAGCGGTGAAATATGCCTTTAATGTTTAGTGTTTTGAGAGATGATATTGTAAGCAAGTATTTCTTATCCGATTACTCGATTAATCGATGGAATAATCTGTAGAATACTCTATTACTAAAATAATCAATAGCTGCAGCTAGGGCTGGGCGATATGGAGAAAATCAGATATCACGATATTCTTGACCAAATACCTCAATATCGATATTGCGGCGATATTCTAGGGTTGACATATCTTCACACTTAAGACTTTTGATAAATAATCATCAGTAATGTGGACATAATGTCTAAGTGGGGACAAGGCAAATAATAGAACAGCTAGAACAGTCTGGTAAGTTCAGAAAAGTACACCACTTTACTGTAATGTAGCCTTTAAAACCAGGAAAAGACACTTATGTCGTATCACAATATTATGATATCCAAAATCTAAGACCATAACTAGTCTCATATCACATATGCAGCCCTACTTGGAATTTTAAACTCCGGTCGATTTATGAGGACTATGGTTAACTGCTCCTCAGTTGAGACAGCTAGTTAGACTGATCTGTCCAATAAGTAACCCTAACTTTTGAACGTACACATGTTCCACCAAAACAAGTTCCTTCTAGATGCTATTTTTAGGCTCTTAGCACCGCCATTCAAGACGATCGACAATTGTGATTGGTTTAAAAAAAATGCCATTTTTTCCCATCCCGGAATACTGTGTGGACTAGCCAGACCCTCCTTGGCAGCGCTGTGGAGGAAGATCTGGCAAAGAGAGACTAGGAGACGAGTGTCTCGTGCCAGAGAGAGGGACTAAGAGCGGCAGAGAGAATTAAACAGAACTTATTTTTCATACATTTACGTTTAACACTGGGTTTTTACTAGCAAACAACCCACTACCAGCGGACTGTTCAGAAATGAATTGAACCACTCTGCTGTTAAAGCTGCTTAGTTTCATACAGTCTACAGTGAAAACTCAGCATAAAGCACAGTGAGACAACATTTATGTCGTTTTTGCGCAAGTGTGCGCCGACCTGTGACAACTACCCCACTGTCATTTCCAACCAATCACATAATTCGGCCCGTCTTGGCTGTTAGCGACACAGGTCGTGCACAATTCACATTGAAATCGCCCCTAGCCTACTCTGATCAGACCCACCTGGCGTCCTTTGTTGCAAAGCCGAGTAGATCGAGGAGGGTTAACCCATTCAAACACACAGTCAACCTGGGTGTAACCCTGAGTGAGCCATTGGTGTGAAAATTGTATAAGTCGTTAGCCAGGCACAGGATGTTGATTGGGGGGGGGGGGGGGGGAGGTTCCAGAAAGAAACTGAGTCATTAGCTGAAAACTGTTGAGTTTCTCAGTGTACACTTTTTAAGCATCTCACTGCCTTACTGAAGCTGTATCTGTCTCCACTCCTAAACGCCTCTTCCTTCACCAACCTTAGCTGTCTGAGTTTGGCTGTAAACCAGGGCTTGTTATTGAACCTCTTAGTGGTACGTGTTGGTATACAGCTGTCCTCACTGAAACTAATATATGACCTCACAGCCTCTGTGTAATCGTCCAAGCTGTTGTTAGCAGTCCTGAAAACATCCCATAGTGCAGTCCCAACATGACTGAAGATCAGCCACAGCTTCACTGGTCCACTTCTTAGATGTCCTCACAACAGGTTTCAAAAGTTTTAACTTCTGCCTGTATGACGGAATCAGGTGGACGATGGCATGGTCTGACTGACCCAGTGCAGGTGAGTGTGTGGTATGCATTGCTGACTGTTGTGTAACAGTGATCCAAAATATTCTCCTCTCTGGTTGGACATTTAATAAACTGTCTGTATTTGGGTAGTTAGTTAAGTGACTGAGGTAACCTTTGGTGAAGTCACTGCGGACAGTAACAAGAGAATCCAGCACACCATGGAAAAATATCATTAGTAAGTGTTTCACTACAATGGATACTTACTGAAATTCTAAAGCAGGGCAACTGGAATGATGTTCCCTAAAAGACTTGTTTAGAAAAGCTTGAGTGCTATTAACAACACAGATCATTCTACGCAGAAGGATTAAGAACAAAGAAAGTACCCAAATTATCATTCATTCACAAAGAAAGGTAAAGTTGCTGATGTTAAGTTCATATACCCACCATTTCATCTTTGTTCCTAAAGCCAGTGAAGCACAGCGACAGGTTAAGCATTGTGGTGGAGTAGAGAGGACGACATGAAAACTGTAGAGGCTGTGGGGAAGGGAAAAAGCAAAAATCAACAACAAAAAAAGTACAAAATTACATTTGAAAACCTTTAATGTAATTGTTTTTTTGTTTTTACCAATATGATTAACAATTCACTGAAAGACTCCTGTAAATCTTTGAAATTCCTAATGAAATTCCTGCTTACTCCAACACCTAATAGTTTTGCCTGACATGGGTCAAAAACTGCAAAATGGCCTAAGACAATTTCTTCTGTTATCAAGAGATATACTTCTTTATATTGCAATGCAGTGTAAACGTGCGTTTGTGTGTGCTGTCTTCAGCTGACAAATGTGCTGAGGCAGCTCCTGTTCATTATCCTGTTCAAAGCCATAATGTATTTTTTGCATCCTGCTTTTTCAAAATCAAGGTTCCTCTCAGGCCCGTCTCTGGTGGGGCATCCCCACATGAAAAACATTTCTCTGATGGAGATTTTAGAGTAAAAGTGTAAATTCTTCATTTCAATTTCAGTTATTGGTAGTTCGATCCCAGGCTCATCTGGCCACATGTCAAAGTCAAAGCAAGACACTGAACCCCAAGTTGCTCCCCGGATGCTGTATGTATAGCTGTCCACTAGAGGGTGACAATTTTTCGGGACTCCCGCGGGTCACGTGATTCCCGCAGGAGTCCAACGGTACGGGAGTCAATCTCACTGTTGGTAATGTGTTCGGGACGGATCAAGCATAGAAATCAACGGGAGCGGGAAGGAGTCTCCTCTAACCATTAAATTTGTATGAATAAATTAATTTTATAAATATCAAACTACACAGTGTCATTATTGAATCAAAGAGACAAGGGGATATTAAGGATATAATAGGCCAATGTGTGTGGTTAACTCTGCTGCAAAATGCAGTAGGCTAATAGATCGCTATTTTTGGTTTGTCTAAATTACTGTCAGGTCTACCCGGCCAGCACGCACCAAAACTGAAACTCATGCGTTGTTGCTGCGCAGCCTGGGGAAAGTTGTGTGTGATATCCGACTGTATACTAGTTAGGTAGTAGTTGGATGAGTCGAGTCCATTCGTGATGTGGATGGAATAAGACGTGGAAAAAGGTGGGTAAACAACGAGAATGCAGGATACTATTTTAAAAATCAGTGACAGAGGAGACAACGGATAGAAGGTAAGATAATCCAGTCTCTCTCCAGACTCAAATACGTTGGGGGGAAAAAAAACATGGTAGATGGGGGGCAACAGAGTCTGATAAGTTGTTTAGACAACATAAGGAAAGAAAAGGGAGCAAGACGGGATTCGGGAGTCTTTCTGTCGGGATTTTGCAGGACAGGAATTTTTTTGGGGGGGCAGTCCCGTGATCGCGATATGCCGGGAGGATTTTCGTGGGCTCAGGATGGGATGGGAGCGACAATTGATTCCCGTGTCACCCTCTGTCCACTGCTCCTATTCAAGGATGGAAATTAGCACCCGCCAAATGTGGGTGATTTTGTGCAGTGGCGGGTGAATTTGCCCAACCTACCAGCCACAGTGGTGGGTAAATAAACGCAGCATACTGTTTCACTCAGACACTTTTAGAGGAGACACACCTTTATTGGTTAGTTTATGACGAGACAAGCCTGACAATTTCTGTTTGTTATGTAGTCAACACGAGTCAGATGTCAGACAGGACGCCCTTATAGTTGCAGACCGCGAGCTCGGCAAGCGGGCCGAGTGTGCTATGTTATGGGGCAACGCGAGACGGTCATCCCTCCTCCTCCTGTCTGAATCCTGCGTGAGGCTCAAACATGATAAGTCATGCCTGAATCTCCAATGTTTTTAGTCATCTAAATGCACTGTTGTTTTACCAGTCAACCTGAGGTAGATGCTACAATGTAGTCACCAAACGAGTCTCAACCAAGCGCAAACATGAGCAAGGTAGGCGGGGCCAGGCCAGATCCAGAATTGCTTAATGAGGGAGAAAGGGTAGATGCGATTCCAGCCCATTTTAGACTTTAATTTTACTTCTTATGTGGGTTAACTGTGTTAAAAAAATATTGATCATAACAGAGTAGTTTATATACTTTAAAATGTGTCTGGAGTGGGACTTTATGTTGTAATGCCACTTCCCTATGTAATACTTTCTCTTCTTTTGGGTGTAGCTCCTATTCAAGTATGATCTGATAAAGTATGCAAAACAGATAAAACAGTAAAAGATCAGAATGGAACTAGGGATGAGGTTGGGTGGAGGAATGTTTTTGAGAAAGAGAATGTTAGTATTTTTCTTAAGACTTTACCTTATGACATAAACATGCTTGAGTATTGTAGATCTTGTATTATTTTTCAAATGCAGTTACGCACTTGCCCGTTAAAAACAAAAAAAGTGGCAGGTGAACAAAAAAAGTTTTCCATCCCTGCTCCTAATACTTAGGATGGGTTAAATGGAGTAATTAAATGTCACTACAATTTACTGGCAATTGAATGTGATGAATTAAGAATGAAGCTTCATTATTTCATTAGATTAAAATAAATGTTGTGAATCAATAACTTACTTCCTCCTTCGCAGCACAGTGTAGCACAACAGGAGGCCCAACAATGCGGTTGTCGTGTTTGTAGAGATAGTTGTAGTCAGAAGAATCAAAGTCTGTGAGGACGAACACTGTTTCGAAATCAGTGTTGTCTCCATCTCCAAACTCCTGGACGTTGTCTGTCATTATGCACGGGGTGTTGATGTCCTGAATAGGAAGATTTACAAAACTTAAAGAAATAAAGTAGTGCATGACGGACTCTTCAATTCTGTTCAAGTTAAAGAATGTAACATTCAGTGTGCACAAATAAATCACCAAATACCAGAGAGATAGCCTTGTTGGACGTTGAAAATGTAATGAATAAAAACTAGAGAAAAATTAAAGAATAATACTGGAATTTTTTTTTTGACGTCATCAAATCCCATTAAAGACCCAAACCAACACCATTAGTCAATATTTAAAAATTTCCAACTTCCCTATCGAGACTCAAAAATATGTAGGCTAATTTCTAAAGTTGCATTAGAGTGCTGTTGGAAGCAGAACCCACAACAACCTAAACATCACATAAGTTTGATAGATTATAAACGTATTACGTTGTTATGCTGGCGAATCTAAGTCAAATACTTATTTTCCGTTTAGCTCTGTTTTGGTCTCTACTATATTAGACAAAAAAAACTTGATTGAGAAAAGCTGTGAGAATAAACATAAATGAAAATTAGCATGCCATAAAACCAAAACAGTGAGCTTAGAAATGCTAATACACTCTATAGAGCTTTCACAAAGTATATAAAGTGATACCTAAGTCAACAAACTACTAAAACTGCTCAGGGACTTTCTCTCTGTTAAGCGTATCTTGTGGTTACCGTTTTGTTGTTTAATTTCACGTTTAAAATCGGAGTATGAGTATATTAAATATCTGTAGCCATCAAACAATAGCAGGGGTGATATGTACATTTCCAAATTGATTACGCACAGTAGCAGTAACTTTATCTATTATTTGTAGAGCCCGACCGATATATCGGCCGGCCGATATTATCGGCCGATATGAGCTAATGGCATTTAAATCGGCATCGGCGTTTATAACGGCCGATGAAACATGAGAAACTGAGTCTCATGCTTCACTCATGTTATGAGTGTTGCATAGTTTGCCCACCAGAGGGCGGTCTGCAACTCCCCAGTTGACAAGAGCGCCAGAAATCCACTACAGAAGAAAAGTCTCAGCCAAGCCAGTGGCCGAGCATTACACCCGGCATGGAGATACTGTTTTGACGGTGAGTCTGTCGTTCGTCATGTGAAATGATTGTAGATTTAGTTCATACTCTGTATATAAAAACGGTGTGGTAGTTCTAGCTAACGGTCCTATCAATATCACTTCTAAATATTCTGTAACATCACTTACAGCCGCTAATGCATTGCTATATTAGATTAGCCACAAAGCTAACTAATACCATGTTTATCAGTGGAAGAACACGAACGTTAATAAGAGGTCAAACTATAACGTTAGCGTTTAACTTATTCTAAATATATCTGCAGTGTTTCCCACATAATGACCGCGTAACTGTGGCAGGGGGCGCGTGTAGTAAATGACTAGAAGTTATGTACAGCGTGCCTCGAAAAAACAACTGTTACGTTATTCTAACGCTAATCAAGTTAAAGTTTGCCTGTTCATTCATTCCTGCCAATATATAATAATTAATTCCTGCTCATGCACAGACAGTTGTGTAAGGTTACAACGTTAGGGGAACGTTAGGGTAACGTTATCTAAAGGTTACAACGTTAGGGGAACGTTAGGGTAACGTTATCTAAAGGTTACAACGTTAGGGGAACGTTATCTAAAGGTTACAACGTTAGGGGAACGTTAGGGGAACGTTAGGGGAACGTTATCTAAAGGTTACAACGTTAGGGGAACGTTAGGGGAACGTTAGGGTAACGTTATCTAAAGGTTACAACGTTAGGGGAACGTTAGGGGAACGTTAGGGTAACGTTATCTAAAGGTTACAACGTTAGGGGAACGTTAGGGGAAAGCAGCTTCACAGACATAACAGGAAAATGTAATAATATTGTTAAATATAAATAGGTAATAGGTAATACCTATTGCTTGACAAATAAAAACAAAAAAATATTTCTCTATATTTCTCATTTTTGCCCATGTAGGATATCCCTGTTTATTATTATTATAATTGTAATGATGACATAAGTAATGATACATGGTGATATTATTAATACACATGCTTATTCTTTCTCTGTCTCTCTTTCTGCCCTACAGATGGCTGAAAAAAGAGGACGATGTAGCAGCAAAGTGTGGGACTACTTCTCCACAGATACCTCAAATGAAATATAAAATAAATAAATAATATTTATTTATTTTATATTTTATATTTATTTATTGTATATGTAGCTATACATTTAACTTATTTTAATTTTATTATGGTTTTGTGGAATATTTAATTTGTTTGGTATAGCTCTTTTACTTTAACTTTAACTTATAATTTATTTACAGTACACACTGTTAAAACCAGCTTCAACTGGAAGTAAATAAAAGTGTTAAATGTTTAAAACCAGACTGTTTTGTGATCATTGAAAAATATATACTTTAGATGTGCAATTGTTTAGTCATTGAGACTGTAATCTAAGGCTTTTTTTTTTTAACATCCCTTCTGGAAAATGGTTTATACAGCCCACATACATAGAACAGGCAGATATTTTGCTATTGAATGTTGTGTAAGTGCAGTTTGTAGGAAATGGGTCTAATATCCAGTTTATTTTCAAAATCAAAATATCGGCTTATAAATCGGCTCTTTTCAAGTTAATATCGGCATCGGCATCGGCCCCCAAAAATCCATATCGGTCGGGCTCTAATTATTTGTAAATACTAATTACCCTGATGCTGCAAAATGGCAAGTTTTTTTCAACACCACATTACCATTAGGCATCAGTGAGTCAAAATAATTCAATTGTGACAGACATTACACAAGCTTGGCTAGAAATATTAAAAGACTTAGTAAGGACAATTCAGGATTTTCTGGAATAAGATATATTAGCCTTTGGATACACAGACAAAACTTGTTAGACCAAATTAATTGTTGGTTTTGGTACTTTTTTAAGATTTTTTGACAATTAGAAAAATATGGAATCCTCAAGCTTTAATTCGAGACCAAATATTTGCATCTTTTTAATACCAAACTGGTTCCCCACTGAAATGTAAGCTAGTAAGTACACTGCAACACAAGAAGCATTAATCAAACCATAACTGATTTGAATAAGAAAAGTTGGTGCCAGTAAGCGTATTCTTTTTTTTTTTTTTTTAAAGGATTTTGATTGAGATTTTCAGTTATTTTGTGAAATATGTTCTTTGGAATCCTGTCTAAAGCTGCTGGCTAAAGATAACCGTAAATACAGTAAGATCATACTTCATGTAGGTGAAAAATTAATGTTAAGTCACTTTGTGCATATGCAAAGACATTGTCGGACTCAGTAGTTTTCTCTGGACTAGGGGTGGAACAGTACACAGAAGTCATGGTTCGGTTCATACCTCGGTTCAGACATCGTGGTTCGGTACACTGCGGTACATTAATCAATTTGCACGCAAGTTTTATTTATTTTTATACTGTGTATTCTCCGTATAAATTCATGTAACGTACTGAGACGCCGGTACCATTTCGGTTCAATACGAATACATGAACCGTTCCACCGCTACTCTGGACCCCTGCCAAACCTGATCAGCGATGACATGTACCGCCACATGTCATCCTTCCACCACTGGTTGTCGGGGTGGTGCCCAGCTAATAATGTGAGCTACGTAGTTAACTGGAGGGCGTTCTGGGGAAAGCCTGGTCTGATTAGGAGAGATGGCATTCATCCCACTTTGGACGGAGCCGCTCTCATATCAAAAAATCTGACCAAGTCTATTATCGGTCATTAACCATGACAACCCAAGTCTGATATTAGTAATCAGAGGTGCAGTGCAACGCATTCCTCTGTGCTTCTGCGTTGGAGCAGTCGCCCTCTCATAGTTCCATAACCACGGTGTCTGTCCCCAACTCAGATCGGTTAAATCAAAGGTAAACAAAAGAGGGGCTATACTTAACAACCTAATTGGAATTAAAAACTACCACTGCAATGACAGAACAGAATAAGAAAATTTGATGTGGACTATTAAATATTAGATCTCTGTCTTCTAAAGCAGTATTAGTAAACAATTTGACATCAGATAATCAAACTGATCTATTCTGCCATGAAGAATATGTTAGTCTAAATGAAGAAACTCCTCCCAGTCATAATAATACTCAAATTCCTAGAGGATCAGGCCGAGGAGGGGGAATTTTGTAGACAGTGTTACGGCCTGCCTACGGACGACTTTAGACTCTTGCTCCCCTTAAAAAGAAGATGATGAAGCAAAGGAAACTAGCACCTTGGTATAACTCCCAAATTAAAACAAATCTTGCGAAAACTTGAAAGTAAATGGCGTTCCACCAAACTGGAAGAATCTCGTTTAGATTGGCAAGACCGTATGAAAACCTATAGCAAGGCCCTCAGAAATGCCAGATCAGACTATTACTCATCACTAATAGAAGAAAATAAGAACAACCCAAGGTTTTTTTTCAGCACTGTAGCCAGGCTGACAGTCACAGCTCTATTGAGCCTCAACTTCTAACGGTTCACCTTTAAACACAGGACTGCTAGAAAGAACGACAAGACCTGACATATACTTAGACTGCTTTTATCCTACTGACCTTCAACAATTAATGTTAAAGGTCTCTTCAGCTAAGCCATGTCTCTTAGACCCCATCCCAACGACGCTACTTAAAGAAGCGTTACCCGTGGTTAACACTTCATTACTAGATATGATCAATATGTCTTTATTAACAGGTTATGTACCGCAGTCATTTAAAGTAGCTGTGATAAAACCTCTTCTGAAAAATCGATCCTGAGGTCTTAGCCAACTATAGACCTATATGTAATCTTCCCTTTCTTCCCAAGATCCTTGAGAAGGTAGTCGCTAATCGGTTATGTGATTTTCTACATAGCAATAGTTCATTTGAGGACTTTCAGTCAGGATTTAGAATGCATCATAGCACAGAGACAGCACTGGTGAAAATTACTAACGACCTTCTAACTGCTTCAGACAAAGGACTTGTCTTACTAGATCTTAGTGCTGCATTTGACACGATTGACCATAGCATCCTGCTACAAAGACTGGAACATTTAGGCTAGTTGGCATTAAAGGGGTGATAGAATGATTATATAGGGTATTTCACACTGTTCCTTTCACTGGTCAATTTTGAAATGTTGGGTCTTCAATAACATGTATTCTTTCAGAGAAAAAAAGTCCAAAATACACATTTAGGTCTTTACTTTACTTCTACTACTATCACAACTCACCGCGTAGTTAGTCAGCGCGGGGACATTTAGCAGAGACAGCCCTGCAGGCACGTCCTCTGCGCCGCTGCATTAGATCCAGTAAGTAAGTCCCGCTCCATTATCCGATATCTACTCGTTCAAAATAGAGATGGCCCGATACCATTTTTTGCTTCCCGATACCGATTCCGATACCTGAACTTGCGTATCGGCCGATACCGAGAATCAATCCGATACCAGTGTGTCATATTTTATTATGTTTTAACAACTAAATACTACTATCCCTGTATGGATGTGATTTATATATTTGCTGTCGTCCAGCCTCAGGTTAAACTCTTTATAGTAGTCAGTTATAACGGAAAAAGAACATAAACTACTTTAACGTAGATTTTCTTTAGGGCTTTATTACGTGGTATCGGATCGGTGCATAAACTTCAGTCCTTCCGATACCGATGCCAGCGTTTTAGGCAGTATCGGAGCCAATACTCATCTGTAGTTCTAAACACTTTTCTCTGGGCCAGTATTCCGTTGTACAGCCTGGAACACTGCATTTACGACCGTGGTTCATTTTCAATTAGGGCTGGGCAATATATCAATATTATATTGATATCGTGATATGGGACTAGATATCGTCTTAGATTTTGGATATCGTAATATCCTGATATAAGTGATGTCTTTTACTGGTTTTAAAGGCTACATTACAGTAAAGTGGTGTACTTTTCTGAACTTAGACTGTTCTAGCTGTTCTATTATTTGCTTTTTCTCCACTTAGTCATTATATCCACATTACAGATGATCATTTATCTAAAATCGAAGTGTGAAGATATTTTGTTGAAGCACCAATTGTCAACCCTAGAATATCGCTCCATCTCATAGCGGGTCTGTGAAGGTAGGCAGGCCGAGCGGGAAGGCAGCATACCCGGCAGGCAACCACCGGCTGTCACAGCAGATTGTGGAGCCTCTCAAGTCCGACATTGTCATACCAAATCATTACCTATTTAATCAATCTTAATTTGTTAATGTTAAGGATAAATCCTCCAGGTACGCTCAAGTTAGCCATGGCGTTCCACGCTCAGTGCTTGGACCAATTCTATTCTCCTTATATATGCTTCCTCTAGGCAATATTATTAGGAAACACTCAATTAACTTTCACTGTTATGCGGATGACACCCAGTCTGTTAGCTAAACTTCAAGCTTGCGTTACAGATATGAAATCATGGATGACCAAGAATTTTCTGATGTTAAACTCAAACAAAACTGAAGTTATCGTGCTGGGCCCTAAACAACTCCGAACCTCATTATCCAAAGATAAAGTTACTCTGGATGGTATTGCCCTGGCCTCCAGCACTACTGTCAGAAATATAGGAGTTATTTTTGATCAGGATATATCCTTTAACGGCCACTTAAAACCTCAAGAACAGCCGTTTTTCATCTTCGTAACATTGCCAAAATTAGGCACATCCGGTCTCAAAACGATGCTGAAACTAGTCCATGCATTTGTTACTTCCAGGCTGGACTACTGTAATTCCTTACTATCAGGTTGCCCAAATAAGTCCCTTAAGACTCGCCAGCTGATCCAGAATGCTGCAGCGCATATTCTGACAAGAACTAAGAAGAGAGATCATATTTATCCTGTATTAGCTTCTCTGCAATGGCTTCCTGTAAAATCCAGGATTGAATTTAAAATCCTTCTCCTGACCTACAAAGCTCTAAATGGTCAAGCGCCATCATATATTGAAGAGCTCATAGTACCTTATTGTCCCACTAGAGCACTGCACTCCCAGAATGTTGAGTTACTTGTGGTTCCTAGAGTTTCTAAGAGTAAAATGGGAACCAGAGCCTTCAGCTATCAGGCTCCTCTCCTGTGGAACCAGCTCCCAGTCTGGGTCCGGGAGGCAGACACTGTCACCACATTTAAGAGTAAACTTAAAACTCTCCTCTTCGATAAAGCTTATCTTTAGGGAGTGAGGAGTTGCAGCGTTCAGCCAGACCGGCGGGGGAGGGTGTATTCTCACTGCTTCTCTTCATAGTCAGATTAATCTACCATATAATCAATGATATACTCAAAGTAGAGGGAGGCAGGCCAGTACAGCCCGATCCGGCAGGGTAGACTTCTAGCCCGACCAGGCTCTTTTCCTTAACCTGTCTCTCTTAATTATGCTGTTATAGTTTTAGACTGCCGGGGGACTTCCTTTGACACACTGAGCTTCTCTCTCCTCTCTTTCCATCTGTGCGCATCCTTCTACCAGAAATGCTTGTTACTAACTTAGCTCTGGGGAGCTTATTCCCCATAGTCCTTATGCGTTTTTCCCCCAGCATGTTTCCTTGGATTAGGGTGGCACCTAAATCATGGTTACAGCTGTCCCGGTGGTCCTGCTCCGTGACCTGCTATGCTGTGTTACACCCTGCTATGCTCTGCAGTGCCCTTGTACATCCTGCTATGCCCTACTATGCCCTGCTACGTCCTGTAACGCCCTGCAAGACCTGCTATGCCATGAACTACTACAACTACTATTTCTGCTCATTGTTCCATTATCTTTATTGTGACTATTATTGCCATTGTTCATCACACCCCCAACCGGCATTGTCAGACACCGCCTACCAAGAGCCTGGGTCTGTCCGAGGTTTCTCCCTTAAAGAAAGATTTTCTCACCACCGAGGTTTCTTCCTAAATGGAGTTTTTCCTCGCCACTGTTTGCACTAAATGCTTGCTCTTGGGGGAATTACTGGAATTGTTGGGTCTTTGTAAATTATAGAGTGTGGTCTAGACCTACTCTATCTGTAAAGTGCCCTGAGATAACTTTTGTTATGATTTGATACTATAAATAAAGATTGAAATTTTTTTATTTTTAATTTGTGTCAATGAACCAAGGTCAGGGGAAATCTGCCGACATCTTAAATCCATCAAGAAAAATATGTGTAAAAAAGACTGCACTACACAATCATTAACTCTTACACATACAGTACAGGCACAATCAAATTATCTCTCTTTGAGCCATACAGAAACCATACTCAGTGCTGCAATTCTGCCACCACAGAAGAGAGAATGCGTTACTATGAATAAGAATAGATAGGTTGAATCCATGGCTTCAATAAAAGAGAGGAAAAGTTAAATCACAAACTGTCAGGCTGCTTATTGGCAGAGCTGAAAGTGCTGGAATGGGTGAAATGGTTGTGCCAACTGTAAACCTGCTAATAAAACAAATTACCTCCAAAACATTTGTTCTAGTAGGTGACAGGACAAAGTGAAGAGTGACACACAAACACAGAAACGCGCACAAACAGTTAGAATGACGTGTTACTACAATATTAGGATCCACATTGCTTTTGACACCCGTGTTAGAAGTTTAACATTTTTGGCAAAACACTTATTTGCTTTCTTTCTAAAGGTGAGATGACCAGATTAATACCCTTAGCGTAACACCTGGAGCAGGGTAAAACAGCTAGCCTGGCTCTGTCCAATGTTTAAAAATATACCTACCAATACTTCTACAGCTTACTAGGGAACATGTTATGTCTTGTTTGTTATTCTGTACATAAACAGAAATGTAACTAGACTAAAGCCCAATTCACATTGGACAAGTATTATCTTAGGACCTCAAATAATTAGTAGTAATTGTGGAGGTTGTGTCTATGATCAGAGGTCCCCTGGTAATACTAGTCGCGTGCGAATATGGCTTAAGAGTCTACAGCCATGCTGTAAGGCTGTCACAGTGAGGTTGTCAGATTTGATACTATCACGGCTGTGCACTCGGTGACCAAAATCTCACCAACCATATCTGGCAACCCAAACTTTAACTGGAGATGCGGCATGAAACTCCTGGCCAGAGGGATATATTGTTCCCACAAAAACCAAATCCTAAATATAGCTCAAAAACATGAAATTGTTATCAATCTTCAACTCACTCTCAAAAAGAAAGCTAATTTACACGTTTCACAAAATGCTAAACCATTTTTTTTAACAGGATATGCTCAAAAATCAAAAGTTTCAGGTGCATTGCTATTGATCACAGTCCAAGAACTGTCTAATGAAATCTTGTTTGCAAACAAATTTTCATGGGAGTGCATGCAACTTTGACAGATGGAAATTGCTATGAAGCTAAATGGAAATCCTTTTAAAATTACTATAATACAGTATTACTTCTTAGTCTAGAAACTTGCATTGATATTTAAGAACAAATCTCTGTTAAAGAGCGATCACAATAGTATTACTATAAGTATTACATAACAGACATTTTAAAAATTCACACACAAATACATTCACCATCAGTAAATTCGCCATGCACAAAGATTGAGTACCCAGCGTGAATTAGACCCATGCGGCACTTTCCCAAGTTCCCATCAAAGTGTCAGACACACAGAGACAAAGACACTGTACTGTACCATATTGACTATAGATTTTATCATCATTTTCTCCTCGCCGCCTGCATCGCGGTCTCTTATCTTTACCACTGGTACCTCCATTACTCTGATGGCCTGTAAAAACCAATCAAGAAGTGGACGTCAAACACTGGCATTTAAAAGGAGGAGAGCAGAATAAAAATAGGGGTAGGACAGAAGGTTGAGAGAGAATGACAAACAGAGAAAGCAAGAGACAAATTCATACAAATTAATCCCAGGGATTTAGGCGAGGAAGAAACGGGATGGGGTCCGTGTCTTTGCAAAGTCTAAAGAAAAGTGACTTCAAATAAATCAAGCTTCACAGGGGGTAGGCTTTGAGGAGAAATGTCTCCTTAAAGTTAATATAAAAGTTAAAATCCCGGAGGGAGACAGAAAGAGAAGGGGATGTGAATAAATGGTGGGGGGCTCTTTTTCTGTTGGTTGCATAAGCTAAGATTGGCAGGAAGAAATAGAGGATTTAGGCAGGAAGACTTCAGATTTGACAGGGCTCAGAAGACCTCGGAAGGAAGTCATTTTCACAGCACATATCACTAGATCTGTAAGCTGATATAGAGTTTAGTAGACAGAAGCCTGCCACCGTTGAAATTATGACAGTGTTAGAAATCTAGGAGCAAACTAGGGATACACCGATATTACAATTTTAGGCCAATGCCGACAACCGATAATAACATTGCTGTTATGGCCGATAGCCAATATTTACCGGTGTTGATAAGGCATACATTAAACATATATAAACATTACCTTAAATTGTGCAACTTAACTTTCAGAACTACAAGTTTCAACCTGAGACTGATCTGTATAGGCTTATAAGTATATATAAGTTATACTTAACCTATTTTCATTTATATATTTGATTACAATGTCACACAGCTCTGTTATGCTAGTAGATCATTGATCAGCTGTTTTTCCGTGAAGAGAGAGAGTGAGAGAAAATGGTGTTTTTCCGAAGGGATAGTCAACAAGTCGGCTCTTTAGATCAAATTGTGGTCACCACTACATATTCTCTTGTCTTTGTTTTTGGTAGTTGTTGTGTTTGGTGTAGTTTCATCATCCATACGACTCTGTGATTTACTTTTGTCAGGTCCACTTCGTGGAATGGATTAAGTTAGACTCTTGCTTAGTTTAGAGCTCCGAAACCTCAGTGTTTGGTTAACAGACAACAAGCTGTCTCTCCACCTGGGCAAAACAGAGTCAATTCTTTTTGGGTCCAGAGTTAAAATGACAAAGTCTAGGGGGTTTATGGTAGTCGTAGGTGATGTTGAAATTACGACCAAGGAAGCGGTCACTTACTTAGGCTGTATACTGGACAACAAACTATCAGAGTTTATGGCCCGAAAAATTATTTCAAAAAGGTAAGCCAAAGGACTAAGTTCCTGGCAAGAATATCCAGCCTCTTAGATAGTAACACCTTGAAAATCCTGGCTGATGCTCTTGTTCAATGCCATCTTGAATATGCCTGTACATCTTGGTATACTGGCATTACTAAAAGCCTTAAAGACAAGCTACAGATCTGTCAAAATAAACTGATCAGAGTGGTCCTTAAACTCCATCCTAGAACTCATCTTCTCCCTGACCATTTCTCCAGTCTTAGGTGGCTCAGAGTGGAGGAGAGAGTTTCCCAACTCAAACTGTGTTTAGTTTTTAAGATAAGAAACAACCTGGCACCCAAGTATTTATGTAACTACTTTTCAAAAATTTGTGATACGCATAGCTATTCCACCAGGTGGAGTTCCACAGATTACAGGCCCTGCTGTTTTAAAAGCTGTATGGGAAAGTAAGCTTTCCTATACTCGGCAGCTGTCTTGTGGAATGGTTTACCTTCCAACCTTAAAATTGTTGAGCTCCTCATATTTTCTTTTTAAATCTTCAATAAAAAACTGGTTGTCAGGCCCAAAATCTAACTCAAAAGTTCATTGAAGTACCAGGAATAGTGTACTATTAGTCTCTGTTTATGTGTCTGCGTGTCTGTCTGGGTCCCTGATCTTAAATTGTGTTTTAGATCCGTTTTATTTGTTTGTCTTGATTATTAGTTGACCCCTTTCCCCTTTGTCCTCAATGTTTTTAGTCCATGTGTTGTATTCCCCTTCCAGCTTAAGGACCACAATGGAAACAAGCCATTGGGCTTTATTGTGTTTTTATCCTTTTGAACACCTCTTGTTGATTGTTGTTCAATAAAGTTGTCATTCATTCATTCATTCATTCAATGTTTTCTGTTGAGATGCTGAAGCAGTGACGTCATGCTATTATTGTGGTAAGCTAGTTCGATTTTGCAGTAGACACACTGTACAGTTTTCATTTTAATTACACTTGAACGGATTCCAAACTTTGAACACTTTATGTTGTTTTCTCCAGCCTGTCTCTTCTCTTAGCCCCTCACTATTTATGCTCTCTTTCTTAATTTTGTAAACTGGCCCGTCAGTTTCATGGCATGTGTTCAGGGATTGAAGTGAAAACATTTTTTTTTGCCAAATCATAAACTGTTCACATCTACCTATACAGATAGCGCCCCTTTTGCGATTGCGCCCTATTGGTTTTATAATGTACAACAAAAGCAAAAACCAAAGTAAATGGAGTATTGTGAGTTTTCTCTTTCCCTGATGAACCAAACAATATTTCAGTACCATCGCACAACTAACCATTGCTGTTCTTTTCTATTGCAGCAATCATATTGTAGAAAGGCTTTACCTTACATTCTATTTAACTTCAGGCCAAAAGTGTTTGAAGGGAGATTTTTTAAAATTGGTAATATGCAATTCAACACCAAGTCAAATCTATAAAATCAAGTTTGTAAGACTTTACTGTTTTTATTCAAGGGCTACTGATAATGAAACATAACTTTTCAGTGAAACCTTTTTTATTATTTAAATTCAAACTAAAAAATGTTTTTACAATAACAATAAACACAGTTTTATCCATTTCAAACCTATCTGTGCCTTCCGTTAGCAACAACGCATCCATGACAGCTAGTAAAAAATAGTGGTTACCATCAGACGCAGACAAATCATGACGCTAATATGCGAGGAAACTGTTTCTGGGTTTTGTGCTATAAATTAATAATATTTTATAGCAAAGTTATAAGTTTACTATTTTAATTGCATGATTATTTTATGTCAACATACAGTCTAGGGCTGCAACTAACGATTATTTTAATAATCGATTAATCTGTCGATTATTTTTTTCGATGAATCTGATAAAAAAAAAAGCATTAATTCACATCAACTCAATACATACATACTTGTTGTTTTAGTTGCTAGTTGTGTAAAGGTAAGTAGCCTAAACCAAGGAGCAGATACTCAGTCACACTCACACACACGTTTTCACAGCTGCTGCTCTGAAACACCGGCCGCCGGGACACAATCCGGGGTCTCTGGGGGACGCAACAACGGGTAAATGAAATGCCACAAGCCAGCGACAACACCGGGACAGATGGTTGTGAAAGTCCTGTTTTGTTTTTTCATTTTGCTGTCTTGCTCTGCGGTGTTTCCAGTGTGAAGTATTTCCACAAAGCGGACACACAGGATAGCATTGAGCTAGCCACAATGCTGCTCAATGCTACTATCCTGCTAGCTGGCTGCAAACTGCGGATTGGACTTCCTGAGCGGGGGCGTGTCTCATCACTCTGTGTCTCATTGAGACGCGCAGACAACGTTAAAGTGCAGACATGGCTTATGGTATCGGAAATCTCCGCAGGTTGGATCGGGAAAATGCGATACCTGAATTGCACTGGTATCGGGGTCCCGATACCGATACTGGATCGCCCCATCCCTAGCTTTAATATTATTATCATTATTGTTGATTTTATATGATGCTGAAATAAACTCCTCTCAACAGGCAAGTATGATATGTACGTACGTATGCATGTATGTCCCAAAAGGTAACTTGAGGTAAGTATAAGGTCAGAAAAGGAAGTCAGAAAAACAGATAATCCTGTTAACAGGAAAAATCCCATTCTGAAAACAAATATGCAACTGTAAGGGTTTTCAAATTGATTTGTCATGTCAATATTTATTACATTCCCAAAATGTCAAATACTTCAGTCTTGAAATATAGCTTGTATGCAGCTTACTTATTTAAAGCTAATGTACTTGCACTTACTACTTGTTGTCTGGAGTTTGTACCTTCACAGTTGAAAGCACTTAATTGTAAGTCACTTTGGATAAAAGCGTCAGCTAAATGACATGTAATGAGGCAGTGGAATACCCTTCCCACTGAATATATTTTATGTACAGATTCTCACACTTTCTCATCCATGACAAAGAGTCGGTTGCTAAGTGAACAAGTTTGCACACATCTCAGAGGTGATTTATCTGTGTGTGTGTGTGTGTGTGTGTGTGTGTGTGTGTGTGTGTGTGTGTGTGTGTGTGTGTGTGTGTGTGTGTGTGTGTGTGTGTGTGTGTGTGGGGGGGGGGGGGGGGGGTATGCGTGCGTATGTGAGTGAGTGTCTAAAGTTATACTGTATGTTATTGTGCTTAAGATGCTGCTAAACTGTGTTTGCTGTTTAGCAAGGAGGAGATAGAAAGTAAATGGGCTGATGGCCTCCCTGTTTCTGTTGTATTTTATTTTATTCTATTGTATTTTATTTTGTTTGCAAATCTGCCTGTTTTAAATAACAATGGTCATTATTTTATCCATTATTTTGTAAAATTTTATTTTTTTTTAAACAAAAGCAAAAATCTGTTATACCTGCCCAGGGACTACAGGTGACAATTAGCAACTGTTGATATAACCTGGCCCAAGACATATTCTCTTGTGGTTGTGATTGTGGTTAGGATAAAAACAATGGGGAAAGGCGACAACAAAAAACACGGAACAACGAGGAAATCAAACGCCACACGCCGGCAAAAACACTGGGGAAAGGAGACAACAAAAAACGCGGAAAGGAACTGCCACACATGGGACGCGATCCCCGCTCTCTGGTGTGAAAGTCCTGTTTTGTTTTTGCATTTTGTTGTCTTGCTCTGCTGTGTTTCCAGTGTGAAGTATTTCCACACAGCAGACATGTTGGCTAGCCACAATGCTGCTCAATGCTATCCTGCTAGCTGGCTGCAAACTACAGAATGGATTTCCTGAGCGGGGGCGTGTCTCATAAGTCTGTGTCTCATTTAGTTCTCTTGGCACCGCCCCTTTTACTCACACTAAATACTGCAGCAGTCCTTAGCTGAATCAACTAGCTACAGCTAGGGGTGTGACGATAACCGCGTCACCGCAATACCGCATTAATGAGATGCCTACCACGGTGTGAGGTCATCACCGCACATGATGATTTCTCTTTTTTTTTTTTTTTTGCTGAAAGTTACAGGACTGCATATGGTGTGTGATTTGAACTATAAACTAGGGATGGGCATTCGATTAAATTTTCTTCGTCGATCGTCGGGAGAATTAATGATCAATTATCGATTAATCATTAATATTTTTATATTAAAATTAATTATTTATTTAACTTTTTATAAATTAAAAACGCAATGAAAATACAAAAATACAGCATGTTTTTACCTCGATGAGATCTTAATTACAAGAAGAACAACGTGTGGCAGTTAAACTGGAGGTTTGGCTAAACTTAAAGATATATGCGTTGCGGTGTTTAATTTAGCAGCGGAACCGTTAAACAGAGACCCTCGTTTGTTCCAAAATAATAAATAAAAATAATAATGTTCAATAATAACTTAACCACAATTTAACCAAAAACATAATACTACTTAGATCTGACAGGTTTTGTCAAAATGTAACTCAAAACTATCCAAGGCACGGACAAAGACTAATACAAAATAACCAGTTACTCACATAGAACTTCTGCACCAGTCTACTGGTTTTTGTTGAGAAAAATAAGCAGGTCGACATGATACTGGGGTCTGAGGTTCCCTTAATACATCCATGGGTCAGACGTGACCGCTACCTGGTGATAATCCTGGCGGGGGTAAGTACATTGGCACAACACCGGCCCGGGATGCAGGTAGCTACCTCCGCGCTAACTTGGCCAGCCCGGCCCGGGGAACCTCATTCCGTTCTTCGTTTCGTAGTGAGTTTCTACCAGTCCGGTGATGGTACGTCGTGACGGAATGTGAAATGCTGGTTCCAATATCCATCTCAATGAACGTGCAGATCCCTCCGGTAATTTCCCTCTGCTCGTTGTGCATCGCAGCTCCTCCGTGCTAACGCCGAGTTGATGCTAGGTTGAGACTGAGAGCAGGACGCACCGCCACCGACGTTAACCAGGGTCGGATGCACTTTGTTTAAGTGGTACATCATTTGAGTCGTGGCCGTGTTGTACTTATACACGGCGTCGCAGTGAACTAAATCAAAATGGACCCACGCCACAATTCGCCGTGACCTCTTCATGTTTACTTTGAATCAAAACGGAACTCGCAGCTAACTGAGCAGCCTATGGCGCCCCCGGGTGGTAAAATGTTTAATTGCTGCTGACACACTGGAAATGATTTCATTGCTGCAATCACACTACACAACGCAACCTGCATTAGTTTAATCGATGACAAATTAACGTGATCGACGAAATTCTTAATGATCAATCGTCGATCGTCGACTAATCATGCCCATCCCTACTATAAACACATTAATCTTTGCTTATAATTTACTTTTTCCGCGAGTCCTATGTTCAAGGGCTTCTGGGGAAAAAAACGCTTCATGCGCAAGGGAGGGACAGTCCATTAAACATATGGGGGATTTTTTTTGTGTGTGTCTGATTTTTAATTAACTGCTAGCCAGGTTTCAGTACTTGTAATGTTTACAGATAATGTTAAATTAAATACACACAAACACGGGCATAAAAGACAATAGCATAACGTAAACAGTTGGAGTTAGTTAGATTTTAATTGCAAGTAGGCTACCGGTAGCTATCACTTCACATGGTATAGGCAATAACCGTTGACCAAACCAAATACTGTGTCGCCTATTTGGGCAAACTTTGGCTTTGAGGCAGATGACAAGGGACAGCCGGTGAATTTGGACAAGGCAGTATGCTGTATTTGTCGCACAATAGTATCCGTCTCGCGAGGAAATACAACTAATTTAAGATCACATCTGAGAATTAACCATCCTGTGGAGTTTGCCGAACTTGGGAGCAGCAGCACACCAACCTTAGCTACAACCTCAGGCCAGCAGCGACAGTTGGGAGTCTCCGAGGCCTTTGCGAGAGGTGCGAAGTACCAAAGAGGCAGTAATCGGTGGCGAGCACTTACTGATAGCGTGACTCGTTACTTGGTTGAAGAAATGGTGCCATTCCGTACCGTTGAGAAGCCAGCATTCAAAGCCATGCTACATACATTTGATAAGCAATATGTACTTCCTGACCGAAAGTACTTTTCTCAAACAGCGATCCCTGAAAAGTATCTGTCAGTGAAGGACGGCATAATACGGGACTTAAAAGACGTTGATTATTTCTCAGTGACAACTGATATGTGGTCAAGCGTAAACATGATGCCATACATGAGCCTGACCATACATTATCTCAGCGCAAACTGGAAACTAAAATCAAAGTGCCTGGAGACTGTGTTCACGCCAGAAAGCCACACGGGTGACAACCTGGCGGAAGCCCTCAGGACCTCCTTCCAAGAGTGGTCCCTGGACTAGGGCTGGGCGATAAAACGATAACGATATGTATCGCGATAAACATGTAATCAATATCAATAAAAAATGCACTCGATAAAAGTTCGATAATTTATTTTTTTTTTTTATTTTTTTTTTCCTCTTCGTCGGAAGAAACCAGAGGTTTCAAAGCAAGTTTGGTTGCATGAACAAAGGCACTCGCTCTCTGGTAGCCTAGCAACGTAGGGAGTGACACGCTAACAGCCAATCATGTAACAGTATTGTGTTTGGTTGCGCCATATCGTTGTCTCGTGTTGGATTCTTCAATAACAGAACTGCCGTGGAGTGATAAGTGGAAAATGCGTGAAGCAGCGAGCGCGGAAGTTCTTGAAGAAACGGGAAACGTCAGCTCGCCAATATGGCAGTTTTTTGGATTTTATAAGTCTGACCGTAGTCAGACCAATGTCGTCTGCAAATTATGCAAGACCATCGTCCGCACCGCAAACCTGTTTTACCACTTTAGCCGAGCTCACCGTTTGGAGCACAGCCGTATTCGCCAGCAACGTCCAACAACATCTGCAGCTGGAACCCCGCACAAGCAGCAGAGCACCACGGAGAGGTACTCTCAGTGCCTTATGACTGTAAAAGCTAAACGGTACAAATAAATAACGGAGGCAGTGGCATATCATATAGGCAAAGACATGCTTCCGCTGAGCACCCCCCCACCATGTAGCCTACGGTTTAGGCTGTACCGTGACTGTTAGACGGAGAAAAATAATAGCCTAACTGTTACTGTACTGTATCACGTTAGTTTTTTATGTTACAGATGTAAAGTCTACCTCAGTTTTATTTCAATTTCTCCTATGTTTACAAAACACTGCACATATTTTAAAACACTTCATTCACCAGAAGTGTTCATTGTGATTTTAGACTTATGTTTACATTTGAATTATTTGAGTGTTTTCCATGGTTGTGTTGACATTTCTGCTTTTATAACTGAGAGGATTATAATCGGAGGAAGGTTAAGCTTAAAATAAAAACGTTTAATTGAATACATTTTTTTCCTCCTGGTCCTTATTTTAAATAGGTCATAAAAAATATCAATAATTATCGATATCGACTGATATGAAACACTTATATCGTGATACAGTTTTCAGCCATATCGCCCAGCCCTACCCTGGACGAGAGGAAACTGGTCTGTATTACCACGGACAATGGAGCAAATATTGTGGCTGCGGTCCGAAAGCTTGGCTGGACATGGCTAAATTGCTTTGGCCATAATCTACATTTAGCCGTCACAAATTCGATGAAGTCAGAAAAGGACCGCACTGCCCGAGCCATGGGTGTCTGCGGAAATTTGGTGACGGCTTTCTCCCAGAGCTGGCAGAAGAAGAAAAAGCTCCAGAGAGAGCAAGTCGAGCACAACCTGCCCCAACACTGCTTAGTTCTGGTGAGTTGTGCTAAACTTCGATTCTTCTTTCTATAATTCATATTAAACTCAAAAGATATAAAAGATTTATAAAATTAAGAAATGGAAAATAAGGATAATAGCATCATATATAGGCCTATAGGGCATAGGCTACAAAATACAGATTGATGTGAACATTGCACTGGTCGCGAAAAGGAGACAGTGGCACGGTGTATAAAAAAATATATTTTGTTGCACAGGACAAAAAACATAGCCTAATTGGGGATTACAATTGTGTTTAAAATGTTTTCACAGGATTGTCCTACCAGGTGGGGCACTAAGCAGAAAATGGTTGTGCGCGTTCTCGAGCAAGTCCCAGCCATTAGGCGGGTTTTGATGGATGACCGGCACAGCCAACATTTGATACCGACGTGGCAGGACATCGAAGTCCTCGAATCCATTAATGCAGCGCTGAAGAAGGTTGCGGATTTTACAGATGCGCTGTCTTCCGAGAAGACCGTTACAGCGTCCTCTGTTAAACCAATCCTACAGTTGTTAACTGAGGATCTTTTGCATCCAATCGATGAAGAAACGGAGTTGACGCGCAACCTGAAAAAAAAAATGGTTGGAGTCTTGAAAGACAAATATAGTGCACCTGCAACACAGCAACTATTGGCAAAGGCCTCATTCATTGACCCAAGACACAAGGACATCAACCCTGGAGATGACGTTAAAGATGCGCTCCTCGAGGAGATGCTGGCAATTCCCGAAGAGCGGCGTGATATCGGGGATGGAGAAGCTGCAATGAGTGCCGCTGCGGCTGGAGAGGGGGAAGGAGAAAGTGCGCCATCTTCTCCTCCAAAAAAAAAAAAAAAAAAAAAATCTTGCGGACCTGCTTGGAATGAGAAGAGCACAATCCTCCAATCCGGTTCCAAAAAGAATCCGTGCAGACACTGAAGTCGCAAGGTATTTGCAGGAGGAAGCCCTCGATCTGCACTCTGATCCGCTTGCCTGGTGGCGGGATAATCAGGCTCGATTCCCTCTTCTGTCAAAAGTTGCCAGAAAATATATGTCTATATGCGCTACGAGCACTCCATCGGAGCGTGTATTCAGTGCGGCTGGCAACATCGTCACGCCGTTAAGATCCTCGCTGAAACCTGACATGGTTAACATGTTGGTTTTCCTGTCACGCAACATGAAGACGGAAAAATAAAAGCAGCAGCACGATTCACTTAAGCGGCCCAACAGCCAAACACTTGTTCACTTTTTGTTTTGTTATTTTGCACTTTAAAAAAGGTTGTTCATGTTTAGCCTATATAGTTAACTATTAATATTTAGCTACAATTTATATCTCTGCGCCAATAAGTAGCAGTGCTTCGGCTGGCTACTTCCACCCAATATAGTCCCAAATCAATATATGCCTAGGAAATCGTCTAGTCTTAATTTGCGTTGCTATTTGTACTTGTTGTGAATACGCAGGTCACAAGAATAATTAGGTTGTTTTGTTGTTGTTGGCTCACTTTTACTCGCGACATGCTAACGGCAACAAAGGATTCCATTCACTACGCTAAGCTAACGGCGGCTCCGCCGGACTGAGACCACGCATGCACTGAGACAAAAATGCGTTTGACCACCTAGAGGAGACCGTGATAAGCCCTATTTCAACAAACAGTGGCGTATTCATTTAAGCCAACAGCAAAGCCCAACTTTACTTTTAATGAAATCTGTGTTCTCTGGCATGTTTTGAACAATTCGGGGAGACTGATCAGTCCAACTGCCTTTTCTGCCAATGGTTGCCCCATCTGGCCTATGTGTAGAGGCTTTTAATTAGCTCTAGTCTTTGTCACACCCCAACACTCTGATCCGCTTGCCTGGTGGCGGGATAATCAGGCTCGATTCCCTCTTCTGTCAAAAGTTGCCAGAAAATATATGTCTATATGCGCTACGAGCACTCCATCGGAGCGTGTATTCAGTGCGGCTGGCAACATCGTCACGCCGTTAAGATCCTCGCACACCCCAACAACAAGCTTTATATACTTGATTTCTTGCATAAAAAAGTCTCAGAAGTGAATTTAGTAACTAAATAGTCTGTGTCTGAAATATGAGACCTGCTGTCTCATCTCCAATGTATGTGTATGTGGTTGCTCAACCAATCAGCGCGCAGCACATCAAAATATTCATGAGCAGACCATATAAGGCTTGTTTCACTCAGGCCTATTTAACAGGGTAGCATAGGGAGCATTAAAACAGCACTCGAGCCATTTTCAGCCCAACCAATGTTACATACCCTATTAAGAGACCTTAAGGAACAGTGTGAAATACGCTATATAATCATTCTATCACCCCTTTAAAATGGTCATAAATTGATACTAGAGCAGGCCTTGACATTAACTTTTTGAGGCACTTGTCCTTTGGACAAGTACATTTACGTTTCACTTGTCCATGCACAAAAGTCACTTGTCCGGGTAAAGATTTATCATTTTATAAATTTCTTTTGTGTTTTGCTAATGCAGAATTCGAACAAACCGTTGAAAGCATCCAAACACTCAGTAAGGGATAATGTAGAGCGAGGCGGTTGTTATAGCGCATTCTACATTAGAATTCAACCAAGCCATGTAATAAACATTAATAACATTCTGTTGAAACAGTAGAAACGTGTCCAAACAATAGATTTCCCCTTCAACAAGAAAAAAGGATCTCCAGACTCCATAATACAAAGTAATATTTTGCACGCCAGTGTGCATAAGTTAATAAATTGGAATTTTAAGTCAATATTTTAAAGTTTCTCATTACTTTCAGATTCCTAGTCAATATTCTAAAGTTACTTAGTCTTATATATTGAGATACTAAGTCGATACTTTGATATTGAGTCAATGTATTGAGATACTAAGTCAATATTTTAAATGTTCTCATTGCTTTGAGATTCTGAGTCAATATTTTGAGATAAGTCAATATATTGACATACTAAGCCAATACATTGAGATTCTAAGTCAATATTTTGACCAGAGGTAGTGGTGACTTGACTTATAATTTATCTAAAATAATTTTGTAGACATAACAATGGATTTTGCCACTAAATGCTGGTGTTAACTTTTTATTTTTTTCTACAATTTCACTTTCTACCCAGCAGAGGCTGATTTACCAAGGGATCCTTTAAAAGGTGTAGCTACTTTACAGTTGATTATTACCTGATATTGAATCTGGCAAGTCGCGGAGCTGAGGTTTTACAAATAACTGACAAACGAGTAGTAAAGCACGCTACTAGCCAGAGAGCCAGTTGCTAAATGAGTCAAATTAGCTTCATGCTTCATCCGCACATTGCTATCACCGTGAGTGACAACTGTATTCGGCTTGTTTTCTGTGAACGATGTGGCGAGGAGGTAATGTTAAAGTGGAGTTAGCAAGCTAATGTTAGCCAACTAACACCGGCTGGCTCGTCGAGCTTTCATGCTACATTGCTTACAGAGAATGAGCTGAACAGCAGGCTGGGTCTAATGTTAGCGGTCCGCTGACCCACTGCCGCTGGGTCTAATGTTAGCGGTCCGCTGACCCACTGCCGCTGGGTCTAATGTTAGCAGTCCGCTAATCTACTGCTGCTGGGTCTAAACGTTAGCGGCCCGCTGACGTGCTGCCGCTGGGTCTCATGTAAGCGGTCCGCTGACCCGCTGCTGCTGGGTCTACTGCCCCGGATTGTGGGGAAAAAAAATGTGCAAGTGGCACAGTAACTGGCCAATGAAACATGATCATTACAGCGTTTCAAGCTGGCTCTAAATCAAACACAACAAAGCCACGCAGCCAACGGACGGGACGCATATAACAAACAATATATAATATTGCGCATCATGATATTGCAATAACGATATTAAGTCGATATATCATGCACCCCTACTTTTGCCGTAGCCTACGTAAGTGGACTGGTGTCTGCGTCGGCATGTGTGTGCACAAAGTGTCTCCCCTGTGCTTTCTGACCACGGTCAGAAATCTGTAGCAGGAAAAGTTAACCCTCTCCTTGATTTCATGCTGTTTATGGAGAAGGAGAACCCGGAAATGAGTAGAGGGAAATGCACGCTACCAAGCCACGGCCAAGTGGACCAATCACAGTTGTTGCGGTCTGCGGCGCCGCAATGTGTAGTTACATTTGATGAGAGGTGCACGTCAGGCTACGGCGTAGGGTCTGTATCTCCACGTACTTACGTACGTAACCACGGTGTTGATTTTACGCAGAAGTATAATACGCCTTTAGAAGAAAAACATGCTCTACTACTACTACTACTACTACTACTACTACTCATCATTGACTCCCTGTTCATAATAATAATTGGAGTTGGATCAGGGCCCAGGTCCAGGATGTGAAACCCCCCTTACAGCATTAGCCTATATTCCATTATATTTTAAATGTATACCTGCCACCAGAATTTTGTGTTTTCCTTGACATAAATAAATATGTTTTCACCATAAATTGGTGCCTAAATGTACCAGCAGAATGCAGGAAATTAAGTCTTTGATGCTTAAAATGTTCTGGGGGAGGACGCCAAGACCCCCCACTTAATATGTCTCCCTCCAAAGGCCCATTCTGAGCCAGAAAAAAACCTGTATGTGGGATATCTGTCAAGCTGAATGGACTCACAGCAATAAAATAATGAATGATTCTGATCCAAAGACTGAAATACAACTCTTTCTGTAAGAGAAAAGACCCTAGGCTATATTCTGGAATGTAACTGTAAGACACATGATGCTTTTGGGTAGGGCTGGGTACCGAACCTCGATACTTTTATGGCACCAAATTTCGGTTCCAAAAGCATCTGAGCACGCAAGTTCAAGCTCATCTGTCCTCTCTGCATATTGACACAGAGCGGAGCTCTGACTGACACACACACACACACACACACACACGCAGAGGTGCGTACAGAGTAAACTACGTCGGCTCTGCAGTTTTGTTGAAGTCACATTGCGTCACGGCAATGCTGTTAAAGTAGTTTCAAGTGTGGTTACAGTTTTTCAAAACTTCACGCAGACAGCATATAATATTAATTAGCGAGCCGAAAGCGGTCGCGTGCTGTTTTACACTTCCTCTGAGACAAGCAGGCACAACAGTAGTTTCTGTGCCCTGATAACTGACTGACAGGCTGAGGTTGTAAGGAAAGGCAACTTTACTTCTACAGCACCTTTCAGCAACAAGGCAATTCAATTACATTCCTTTGCACTTAAGTTAGTTCTTCTTTAGTTCCATGTTGACAACAGTGCAGTCACCAAGTTTATTGTTAAAGGGGTGATAGAATGGTTATACAGGGTATTTCACACTGTTCCTTTAGGACTCCTAATAGGGTATGTAACATTGGTTGGGGCTGAAAATGGCCCGATTGCTGTTATGCTCCTTAATGTACCCTGTTAAGGCGAGACACTACAGGTGAATAGGGTAACAATTTTAAATAATAGATATCACCATGAAATTTCCTCAGTTGATTACTTACACAAGTATATAAAAAAATGTATTGCAAGTTTTTGAATTTTTTATGTTTAATTATGCAAATTATACTACTACTATGCTACTTTCTTCTCAGAGGTGTTTGGACCTGATGTCTTTCCAACCCCACCAGTCCTTGACAGAGCTCATCGAATCGGCCCTAAACCATCGGACAATCAGGCTAACGGCAAATCACGGGTTTTCATAGTCTGCTTCCATTACTACAACGACAAGGAACAAGCCAGCTGCTGGGGGGCTGTCAATCAGCGACAACTCCTTCCCGACTATAATGCTAGCACGGCATAAAAAAGGGCGCCTTTCTCCGATATGAGACGCTGTCTGCGAGATAAGGATGTGCAATTCTCCCTTCGTTTTCCAGCCCAGCTCCGTATTGACTACGGTGGAGAGAAGCTACAATTTGACTGTCAAAATAAAGCCCAGAGATGGTTTCACGACCATTTCCCATCGGAGTGAGTGTTATCTATGTGTGGGTGAGGTGACACTAGTTTATATTTGGCCTGTGCTATGATTCAGTTTTTGCATTCCTGGTCAGACTTGCTTTAGCAGAACCCTAGCTGCCTAGCTGTTGGGCTGGATAGCTGGCAAAGCACTACGGGCTAGTTTTGCTCACCCACCCGCCCTGGTGAGATGGGCTAACGTTAATGAGTTTTTGTCTGCCGCCAACGTTTTCATCGGTTGACTAGTGGCTCCATTAAAGTAATTTCTTAATGTTAATTAATGTAATGTAGTTTAGGATTAAAAGGGATAAAAGGGCTCATTTTAAGCTGTTAGTGCTACGTGCTCTGCTCTTTTTTTGTTGTTGCATTTTGCATTTTGTTGGGAGAAATGCTAACGTTATCAGTAGTCTGAACTAGACTGGAGGCCAATGTTACCTTTTGAGTGCACGGTCTGCCTCTATGTTCTGACGATTACAAGCAACTGTTTCAGAAGTTGTGTTCTGATTTATTAGAGATTAGAGATTTCACAATCCTCAATCTAGAGAATATTAATTTTTTCCCATGTCCACCATATATATTCCCGCATAGATTATTTTTTTTTAGATGGCTCTCTACTTCCAAGGGTGAGAAATCTACCCATTGTCATTTCTGATTATGCTCCCCTGGCCCTTGACATAATCATCTCCTCCAATTGTAAAAGCCACCCCCCCATGAAGACTCAATTCTGATAGGTGTAAACCGAGCCCTGAGTATCCTGTTCTGCCTTTGAGAAAAAGTAAGCTCAGATGAGCCATTCTGGAATCTTGCTTGTTATGAGGTCATAACAAGAAAGGTTACCTCCCCTTTTTCTGCTTTGCCTGCCCAGAGAATTTGGCCAACCCATGACTGAGAGACATCATGGCTTTCAAACGAGCAAAGTCGCAGTTGTTCAAGGCCACACCCCCACCCTCCACCTTCCCCCCTCAATAGCTACAGACACAGAAATGGCACGTTCTGAGGAAAGCTCATTGTGGGACTGGCTATAGTGGCTGTAATTCTGCACCAAGGCTGAATTTCGGGAAAGAGACATCAGATATAGCATTAGGGGACCACTAAGGCCTATATAAAAGCATCCAAAGAGCACCATGTCATGGAACCTTTAAGGTGGAAAATAAAAGTTTTGTATTTTTGTTGATGTTGAAATGGATTTTAAAACATATGGTATCGAAAAAAGTATCGTTAAAGGGATACTTCACCGATTTAGCATTCAGCTTTCTATCAGTAGAAACCCGGTAGTATTTCTGAATGACCGTGCGTCCCTCCCTCATATCTCCGAGACAGGAGATATCTGCATTGGGGGGTCCGGAAAAAATCTTTTTTTGGCCAGAGCAGAAGACTACAGCCAGTAGTAGGACCTACTTCCGCATGTTTTAAACCCGCCCATCACCCGAAGCGAGCCGATCTCAGCCGGAAAAAAAACGAAATGTCAGCCATCTTGAATCCTCGCTAAACAGGGCTCTCTAAGAGAACTTCTCAGCAGCAAACTTTTACAACAATTATGTGCATTCAAACTACCGCACGTGTACCACCGGGATACATCGGTACAGATCGGAGAATATGCAGAGAACGTTATTACAGACGGAATAATCGGCCCACTACGAGAGCTTCGCCTGCCACGGAGACCAGCGGTCTCGCTCGTACCCCGAGCCGGGTAGGGGATATCCACGTCGGCTAGGTGGGAAGCTAACGCTAGCCGGCCACCTGTCCCATCAATCCTGCTTGCAAGTGTCCGTTAATTAAACAACAAACTGGACTACATCCAACTTCAACGATGCTCCCAACGTGAATTCAGAGACTGTGTTTTTTGCTTTCGTGGAAACATGGCTGAACAACAGTGAACCGGACTGTCCAGCTACCAGGCCTGCTAGCCTTCCGACGATCCGAGCTAGAGATGCTCTGTATGAACGTGGGCTGTGTTAACACGGAATGGTGCAGAAATGGGGTGATTTGTATCCAACTAACTGCTAACCTCTGGAGTTTGTGACTGTTACATGGCGACCATTCGACATTCCACGCTAATTCACAGCTGTGTTTATACTCGGTGTTTACAGCCCACCAAGCCTAATGATGGTATGCTTAGCTGAACTTTACAGAGCCTATAATGTGTGTGTGCACTAAAGGTAGCCTGTTTCGTATGTCGTTATTATATAATGTCGTTTTTGTATATTTTAAATGTGTAACACCACTTGAGCCACGATGAAACGTTTTATGTATATGGTTGAAATAACAATAAAACACATTGAGTTGAGTCGAATGCCTCACTGTCTGTCAAGCAGTAGGCGTGGCTTGGGAGTGGACTCAAAGCAGTGAAGCGAAGTGCATTCTGGGATTTGGTGTCTTTCATCCATATGAGCCAAAAACACATTTTCTGGCTTTTCTCGGCCTAGAAGGCACCAATTACATTTTTTTTTCACATTTCTGCTACATAAGTGACCCAATTTAAAGATATATTCAGCTTTCCAGCGATGAAGTATCCCTTTAAGGAACCGGCATCGAAACTCAGGTATCGGATCGAAATATTTTTAATGATGCCCAGCCCTACTTTTGGGAAATGACTGCAAATAAAGTAAACTGTTGCTAAAAAAGCAAATACACACTGAATTCACGTAGGTAACGTTACTGTTGACAACAGTAACCATAACAATATTTTTCATCACTGTTGCCAACCTGCATTGTAGCTACTAGTGCACCCCACACATTTTCTACCCTGACCTAACCTGAAATTCAAAAGTCTAAAGTAAAATAAGAAAACAAATTGAAAATTCAAAACTAATATAGCCATGTTACTTGGAAGGACACAACCTTTCAGCTGCGCTATTCAATATAATATATTAAAGTAGCTGGCTGGACTTAAATGAATAGTCAGCTGTTTGGCCGGCAGCCAGCGCTTATACAAAGCTCTGGTCCTACTTATTAAACAGAAAACAGCAGTGATGTTGACAAGCTCAGATCGTGGAGGCCTGTCACCTTAAAAGAAGCCAGTGAACCAGTGGACCTTCAGGATTAATAAAGAACTGATGTACCTGCAGTGCTTTGACCAGCGCTCCATTTCTGCCTGCTTCTCCCACAAGAACAACCCTTGTCTCCACTTTTGGCAACATATCTGAGAGAGATGAAGAGCAACAGAGAGACAGAGTGAACTAGGAGGAAATGGGACAGGGGAATGAGACACACACATAAAGTAATTGGGAAAGAGACAGGTCAAGAAGTAGGTCGTCTCTGGGAGGTTATGTACGTTTTTGCTCATATTGACTGACAGCCAAGGGTTACAGTCAGACGATCCACCTATATCACTGATTAAGATGAAAGAGAAAAGGGGTTGCATAGAAATTGGGTAGAGGAGGATAATTACAAAAATAACATAGGAAGCTAACACATGTTCCCTGTAGTGGAACATAAGAACTCATTTCAATTTCCACATAAAAAATTATGCCCACCTCATTGTATTTCGAATCCATTTTAAGTCAATATAATTGGCCTTATGATAGGAAAGCAAACATTTTAAATAGACCTAAAATGAACTCAGTCACAAGCTTATTAGCAGGGTTTGATCCAGGCCCCTGACCTCGCTGTGACTAACTGCCCCCATACTGTCAAGAGAAATGTCAATGATATTTGAGGGTTTCATGGGTTCCCCTCTAAGAAAATCCTGGACCAAAGACTGCATTATGTCCAACTGGCAAAATCAAATGTAGTCTAAGGCTGTTGCATGCTTACAAGCTAGGGTCCAGAGACGCAAGTAAACATCCAGTTACATAATTTCAACCAGCGTGTGAACATGGCACAGCTCTCGAAATTTGAATCATTGCGATCTGCGGCCACAGACTTGTTGTTCTGTAGTACCCCAGACTCAATGGCTTCCTTTTCAGCCTACACAACCCCGTAATTAGATAACTAATGTGTTCTTAAAGACCTGAATAACAAAAAAACAAGTAGAATAAATATATTCTTCTACAGTGTGCTTCCTGTGTATTGTTGTCAATTAGTCCACTACAGTGTAGAAGAGCAAAGGCAAGGCAACTCCCGCACAGATGAGAGAGAAACAGATGAGAGAGAAACAGAGACTGGCTTTAGTATGTACAAATGAATTGTTTCAGACAGTGGGCACATGCTGGAGATAAAGGCCCTGCAATTCGTATCTTCATACAGGTTATAAACCTTTTTTATATACTTTTTTTAATGGCTGTAGGCTGTAGTTTGGAGGCTGTAGTTTGTGTTTAATGGTATTTTAATATTCAGGTGTTTCTAATATTTTGTACATCAATAAATATCAATGAAGGAAGACTAAATATTAGAAAAACCTTTCAATATAATGCAATACAACTCAAAAGCATCACAATCTACTGCCTCTACAAACTCCAGCCACAATGACTAGTAAGAAGTTGAAAACTATTTCAACAAAAACTGAAAGCAGGCCTGTTGTATTGTACTTAGTGCATTGATTTTAGTTGCTAGTTTACCAGTTACACCGAGTGTACGTCTAAGCAGGAATGTAACTTACACTGTAGCTAAGTTACTGATTTGACACACTATTGGGTAGTATCTACCCCTAAGGTGTAATAGGTATTTAGTGATATTTAGAGAAAGGAGGGAGAGAGAAAAACGTAACCCATACATACTGACCTTCCCCGTCTTCACATGCCATCCCCAGAAATACATGGTCCTTGGTGGTTTCGGCGATCTTCGAATCATAGACAGAAGAATCCAGCAGACTCCGAGCTGTCCCTAGAGTCACTATGCTGCTGTCAGCCATGCCAGGAACTTGTGGAGGCACCAAATTGTCCAAACTATCTAACGTTACAGGGAATGAACAAAAAGAGACGCTTGTATTTCTTAAGACATGTTTTGTATAATATAATGGTCAAAATGTTTGGAATGATTAGGCCACCCGGGGTTATTAACTCAAAGGATATATCCACTTTTATTTTTTACGCTAACGTTAGCCCAGTTAACGTTGGCTGTATTCACCACGGTACCAAATTCCCTTCGCTCAACGTCACCCGAGGTTAGCTAACGTTACGGTATAATACGTTTTCAACAGCACAAATACTACCTCAAAGAATCGTAAACCAAACTTACCGACTGGTTCGGAGAATAGTAACTTAAATCAAGGAATTACAGAAACGGGAGAGAGCTAACTTAATTCAATTAGCTCTCTAACTAAATTAGCTAACGTTAGCTCGGTAGCTAACGTTAGCTAGTAACTTCAAGTCAACAATACAATAAAGAATTCCCGAGAATTCCTCTTCGGTCCAAAACACTCAGAAAATCTATAACATCTCTTCGTTATACAGCAAGTCTGGTGTCAATGCATGTTGCCCTTTATGCGTGAACAGTCCAAACTGTCGAAATGTGGCTACTTTATTATTATTAATAGCAGTCCCGAGTAGGTATTTGCCCGAACTCAATTCAAAAAGCAAGGCAAACAACGGTGCAGCGCGCTGATTGGGCAAGAGTAACAGAAAGCCAGCGGGTCCAGTCCGGCGAGGCAGCTGATTGGTCTGTTCATTCAAATAACGATTTGCGTTTCCTGCCCAGACATGCGACCTTCAGGTACTATCGTAAATATTATACAACTATCCGAGACGAGAAAAACAACGTGTTTTATTAATTACAGTTACATTAAACTTCATTTTACAAAAACTAATTCCAGAATGATTA
Organism: Gymnocephalus cernua; assembly: GCA_023631565.1. Classification (NCBI taxonomy): domain Eukaryota; kingdom Metazoa; phylum Chordata; class Actinopteri; order Perciformes; family Percidae; genus Gymnocephalus; species Gymnocephalus cernua. The sequence goes on from CM042432.1 coordinate 11,853,410, forward strand.
AACGGCACGGTCATGTCGATTAAAATATACAGCGTAACGATTTGCAAAGAAGGATTTATTCAGCTTCATCACTTCCTGAAAATTAAAAGTTTAAAGGTTTGCATTAAAAAAATAGTAGGCCTAGCTACCAGTATCTGTTTTATCTGTTGCACAAAATAATAAAAGCAAAAATAACCATAAAATATGTAAAGATAATCTTGGCAAGCACCATGTAGAAATATTATAAGGCCTTATTTCTAATTTCAGAAGTCAATCTGTTTTTTCTGATTGACTTGTTTTTTCTCGCCCAGCATGTTTCCTTGGATTAGAGTGGCACCAAGATCATGGTTGCAGCTGTCGCCGTGGTCCTGCCTATGGGTCTATGGTCCTGCTCCAAGTCTGCGCCCTGCTTTACCCTGCTACACTGTGCTACACCCTGCTACACTTTACGGTTCCCTGCAGTGTCCTGCTGCATCCTGCTGCACCCTGCTATGTCCAGCTAGGCTCTGCTGTGTCATGCTACGTCCTGTAACGCCCTGCAGTGCCCTGATATGACATGAACTACTATGACTACTTTTTCTAGTCACTGATCCATTATCTTCATTGTGACTGTTATTGCCATAGACAGTTAAATAAGTGGACTAACAGATCATGTTGCTCTGGACGGAGACCAGTGAAGGCTATTAGAAGCACTTTTCCGGTGAGGCTCGAGCGTTACTGCGCAACTGCAAACTGAGCTTGCCAATGTAGATGTGATGTGAGCAACGTGTCTGAAAGTTGTAAGTCTTCTGGTAGCTGTGCCAAGAGAAATCTCAATCATTCCCAATCTTGCAGAGACGGAGAGTGTAGGTATATGTAAGGAGATGACATAGGCACAGGCTAATTATTGCTAACTAAAATGCTAGTTAACATTAGTAATTAAACTTAAACAGCTAATGTAAGTCCAAACTGACTGCATGCTTCTCCTGTACTGTACGGTAATTCCACTACTATGCGACAGTAAGTCGCGTGGTTATGACACAATCGTTAGCCTATTTTTATAAAAACGTCTGCTACGGAGCCATAACGTGAGATACGAGGTAATGGAGCCTTTTATACATTGTCGTGTTTCTTTAGAAATAAACAATGGACAAATAAAGTCTTTAAACGCTTCAGATGTAAAGTTATTCGCTGTCAAAGTGACGCCAAAATGAATGGCAGTCAATGGAATGCTAACGGCGGTGAGGAGTCTGGTAGTATTAAAATGGCACCATAGGAGCTTTGCGCTGTGGAGAGAAGCTTGCCCCCTTGGTTATTGCCACTGTTCATCACACCCCCAACCGGCTCCGTCAGACACCGCCTACCAAGAGCCTGGGTCTGCCAAGGTTTCTTTCTAAAAGGGAGTTTTTCCTTGCCACTGTCGCACTAAATGCTTGCTCTCGAGGGAATTACTAGAATTGTTGGGTCTTTGTAAATTATAGAGTGTGGTCTAGACCTGCTCTATTTGTAAATTGTCTCAAGATAACTCTTATGATTTGATACTATAAATACAATTTAATTTAATTTAATTGAATCTGAATTGCTTTCCAAAAAAACTTTCCTCTGTAGACCCAGATCATTTCTTCCTGCATTTGTTCACATGTAGTAAAGCAAGACATATGTGACTGCTGAATCAATAACATATTCAATAATAGCCTAATGTATTCCTTGGCTACAGCAATAAAGGGTTGCTTTTGCATTGACTTCATATTACATGTGGTGCTGTCAGTATCTAAAAATATTAGCATAGGGATTTGTTGTGTCTCAAGTGCATTATGCTGCTGATACAATTTTACTCTGCAATCATCCAGTCTGTTCTGTATGGATCATAGACTGTTAATTTTAACAGTCAATGGTATGGATCGGCCACCAAACAGGACAGGAACAGACTGCAACGGACAGTCAGGGCTGCAGAGAAAATCATTGGTGCCAACCTGCCAGTGCCACTGCTCCCACCACGCGCATATATACGCGCTGTGCGTAGGGCACCAAGTGCTGAGGGGGCACCAAAAATAGCCTAATGAAAAATCAATATAGTCATAATAATTATAATGCCGATATTATTTCAGTATTGAAACATTAGGCACTTTTTAGGCATGTATATCACAAAACAGGCAGAACATGAGATATATTTAATTGCTCAAGAAAGTAAAGATGGTGCCAAGCTCCCCATATGTGCCCTTGCCAGTGGTCTGTCGGATTGCGCCTGACGGAGTTTGACAGTAGCCTAGGCTAAGTCAACTTTTTGGAAATGGCCTCGAAAAGACACCAGGAGTCAGGAGCAGAGAAAAGAAAGAGGAAGAAACTGCGAGATGATGCCTGTGCATGACTTGCAGGTAAGTCCATGTTTAATCATTCTTAAATACGGGAAATGTGCTGCTAATGTATGGTTACCCTATGCATAGCTACACCTCAAACTAGCTGACGTTATTGCTAATGTTAGCAGCAAGCCAAATTGAGATTTTACTGTTAAACATTACCTATGCATTTACAAGTAACTGACGCCAGCTAGCTGTTACTTTACTTTAGATATTGAGCAGTAGTTTATGGTTTATTTTGACGTGACGGTGGTCAATACGTTCTCAGTAACAGTTAGCAGTCAGTGCACAAGGTGGGCTACAGTGCTTAATTTGTAAAGTGGGAGGTCCTGGAGCGCAGAGGGGGCTGTGGATCCGGCGACTCAAAACGGGGGTTGGAGGTAACGGAACAAAAAAAAAATTACACTGCCTACAGCTTCTCTGACTAAAAAAGCATAAACAACGCTGTGTGTACATCAGGGCAATGTTTATTTTAATTTCAGAACATGCACTGCATGTATCATTCCTATTTTGCACCCCGCTCCTCTGCTCCTCATAGTCATATCAGTCACTCGCTGGACAATACTGGCAATTTTTCTACAGAAAGTCGCCAGATTTGTCGCTAGTCGCTTTTCTAAAAAAAAGTCGCTAAGGGGGTCTGAAAAGTCGCTAAATCTAGCTACAAAGTCGCTAAGTTGGCAACACAGGGGCGGTATAGGGGGGAAAAGTTAGGACAATTCCAAGGGCCCATGACTGACAGGGGCCCCACAAAATAGGTAAAAACTAATATAAATTATTAAACCGTCATCATTCAGCATATATATGTTTTGAATATAATAGTAATTAATGATCTCTTTGTTATTACTTGTTTTTGGCAGTAAATGTTAAATATTCCCATTGACCAAAAAGTAACCATCCATATTGACCGACCACCCTCCTGTATCTGCATGAAATGGTTTGGTCCTGCCTTAGCGCACTAGTGACGGTGTTTGTTTAGTTGCAGTCAGTAGATGCGCCAGAACTTCAGTGATCAGAATGTTGCCAAGTAATGTTAAATCAAAATCTGGTTTTCAAAAAAGGAAAGAGAGAAAAGAGAGAGAGGAAAGAAAAAGGAAAGGGTGTCAAACTGTAACCCAGTTTTTCACCAAGAATGGTCGGTAGCCTGTAGTCTGTGAGTGGTATTAACCTGTTGGCTAATGTCCATAGTGAAATAAGATAGCTAGCTACAGACTAGTGTTAGCCTACATTTAATCACCATTTAATCAGTGCAGGGAAACGTTTAGCAAGATGTCCATATTAAATCATTGTCCCTGCCCCTCTTAGCAGACTTAACAACAGATGAGTCAGCAGCACCCCATTCTCCCCCTAACTGTGCCCCTCCCCGTCCCAGTGAAGAAGGTGAGCAACACTGGGTTCAGTGACATGCCAGTTAGCATCATTGCAGGGAGTCTGTGGGTCTCTTGCTCTTTTTACCATTACAAAAAAGAAAATGAAATATGTATTAATGACAGAAATTCAAACACATAAATAACAATTATTTTCTCAAATAATGATCATTATGAAATAAAAAAAAATAAAAAACCTACTGTCTGTACTGGATGCTGGACAGTTGAAAACAGTGAGTATCTTACCTGAGCCTGCATGTAAGATACAGACAATATTAAAATAATCCAGTTTGATACGTTCATTTAGATTGAATTATGGAATGACATCTATAGATACAGACTTTATTATTCCCATCATGAAGGGTAATTAATATATATTTATATATTTAAGTTTGTTTTTCTTTTTATAATCTTTCATTAATAATAATACTTTTGTTAAGAGAATTTTCCATTTTGTCAAATTTTACAATAAAAATACAATGAGACTGTAAACGATGGCCTTCAGCACATTTTTTATGGTTGCTTTTAATCTTGCATCAAATAGTGAACTGCATACTAGACTTACATGCATGTACAAATCACCAGCAGTAAATATTGTGCTATTACTAGTATTGAACTACAAGAAGCAAGACAGTTGCAAGCCTTTAATTAGATTTACGTAAAGCTTTTGATGGGACAGTTAGGTCCTAGAGATGTGGTGACAACAGCTGCACAGAGGGAGCCCAATTTTATTTTTTGTCATGGGGCCCATAATTCCTGGTGGCGCCCCTGCACCCGACGCACAGCAGACGTTTCCCTCCACAGACGCACGTCGGTAAATTAGGGAATGAACTTGCGCTCCCGGGGACGGTTGGTTAATTGAAAAGAGGAGGCGTGTTCAGGCGCAAATGTTCCCTGGTGCTATTTTGCAGTTTCAAAAAACAATTCCGAGCTTGCTCCCCGGAGTCTTTGTTTCTTTTCACCCAGGATGATGTCCCGGGATTAGGATGGCACCAAAATCATGGTTCCAGCTGTGGCTGGGATTCTGCCGCAATTCCCTCCTATGCCATGCCCTGCTACGCTCCTACCACAATTTCACAATTCTGTTTCATTATCTGTTTTGTGACTGGTATTGCCCCCATCCGGCTGCGTCAGACACCGCCTACCAAAAGCCTGAGTCTGTCCGAGGTTTCTTCCTAAAAAGGGAGTTTTTCCTTGCCACTGTAGCATTGATGCTTGCTCTTGGGGGAATTCCTGGAATGTCGGGAATTTTTGGGTCTTTGTTAATTATAGAGTGTGGTCTAGACCTACTCTATCTGTAAAGTGTCTTGAGATAACTCCTGTTATGATTTGATACTATAAATAAAATTGAATTGAATTGAATTGAATTGAAATTTCGCCACTGACCAGGAAAAACCTAGTCTAAAGTCAGTGGTGCTAGTCTAAAGTCAGTGGTGCTAGTCTAAAGTCAGTGGCGCGTTATTCAGATGCTATTTTGGGGGCGCATGCTTGGCCATAGAGTGTGCACAACACGCACACTTTGCTTCTCTCATCTACACGCACGCAGCAGTTACCATTTTTGCAAACCATACATAATTACAAGGAAAAATATTACTGAAAATACGCTTCAGGTGTTTGGATAGGTCAGGAGGAACTTTACGGTACAGTCCTCAAAAAGTCACAGCATTCTTTGTGGCTTGTTGTGTTTTACACAACATTTCCATGAATCATGGATGTGTTGATGACATAAATAAGGAAATATTAGAGGACTTAAGGAGATGTGATGTTGAACTACGGCAGGATTGGACACTTGAGGGTCCAGGAGTGGCAATGCACGATGTGCTCCTGGTGGAGCGGGTGGACGGAGAGGAAGGGGCACAACAGGAGCAGGTGGTGTGTTTGGAGGCCCACACTCCATGGCTGCAGCAATCCTCTCCAGACTTGAGGAGATGCGCCCGAGAGGCTGCAGCAACATCGCCACCTGGTCAAGAAGAGCATTTATTACTTGCCACATCCCGGACAGCTCTCGCTCCAGCCCTGACGAGAACGTCGGTCTCCTCGGCTGTGAACCGCTCCTGGCGTGCGCCAGGCAAAACCGCCGTCATAATAGCAATCCGCCATGGAACAAGCGTGCCTGCTCTTAAAGGGAATGTGAGATGATGCTCTGATTGGTTTATTACGCCCAAAACACATCCTACTTCAGACCAAACCATTTTAGTGTGTCATCTCCCATCTCTCTCCCCCTTTCATGTCTATCCACTCTATAATAAAAGGGAAAAGCCCCCCCCCCCCCCAAAAAAAAAAAAATTGAACACGACACAAACAGTAATTTATTTATTTTCATTTAGGCGATTCATTTGTCATTGTGACCCAGGAGGTGCCGGATCCAATAAAAAAGGTTCCGGATCCAACGTCGGAGGTCCCGGAACATGTTCCGGTGTGTTCCGGCTCAAATTAAGCCCTGGTAGGCTAGCAATACCTCTTGCTTCAGACCATTTATTACCGTAGAGCGTGCGATTAATAATCTTTAGCCACCAGGCATTTAGCAAAGTTTACCTAGCATAAGGCGTTTTCCCACCGCAGGGACTTTTGCAGTTCCTAGAACTAAAACGTTCCTAGAACACTTTTTTCGTCGTGTTCCCACCGGACAAATTTGGGGATTTTTTAGTTCCTCTGGCCGTATTACGGGACTTTTTTAGCTCCTACTTTGGAGCAGGGTCTTTTCCCTTTTCCCTTCTCCTAAGTCTACTTGATTGGTCGAACTTATAAGTCACGCCCACTGCCACTTCCAGACAGAGCAACAGCGGGACATTTTTAACAATTTTCACAATCTTATTCATCATTAAAGTCACTTCTGACAACGTTTTAGGCGAGAAATGAACTGTTTAGATTTCGAATATAGGCAGTCTTCCGAAAATCGTTGCCGAATTGACAATTTGCTTCAAAGTTTTCAGAGTTGAGAAGCTCCATGACGGGACTGCCAGCTGGTGGCGGCCGGGATCGCTTACTCGCCGGCCGGCCAGTCATGCTGGGACGCCCAGCTGTAAACTGGCGGTCTCTCAGACCGGTCTCGTAAATAAGAGGCTTTTAATTTGCTGTTGACGGATTGTTTGTTTAAATATCATAACACGTCCATCATAAGATTAACGGGAATGTGTGGTTAACTGCCTTTTTGCCGTTAAATTCCACAAGCGCCTGGTCCGTCGTCACGCACACGCACGCACACACACACACACACGGCCACAGGCAGAGAGAGAGAGAGATACCCGTTTCACTTCGGGAGACTTGTTTAAATTATGACATAGATTTAGACATTAGATTTAGTATATCGTTTGGCATTTTTTTCTCTTCTGATTTTAATTAAGATCGTTGCCGTGCTTGCATCACTCCCTTACCCCTCCTACCAGTCCCTGTGGTCACTTGGCCAGTGCAAATGCAAATGGTAAAAAATATTTGTTTTTGTTTATTGTCTGTGTTTCTCTGTTATGTACTCCAGCCTAGTCTTTAAACACCGCCGTTCAAACTCCGTTATGAGGATCCCAGCAAGGCACAACAGGAACATTCTGATGATGCTGCTATTGTGTTTTTGGTATTGAGTTATCTGAAGCACTTCTTCTGCTTTCCTTATTTGATTTGATTGATTTTGGATTGGACTTTGGTTTATTTTGATAATATTATACACTTCTCAATACTTGAACGTGTGTGTTTTAGCTGTTCTACATAGTGTGTTTACAAAGTAAAGTAAAATTGTGTGACTTTCTGCTTCTAAATCTTTGCTTTATTGAAGAAGATTGCTTACTTGTATACTTCTTTTAAGTTTGTATTTATGGATGATTATTTAATTTCTACAAAGATTTTGCACATCCCAATACTTGTGTGTATATATGTTTTGGGTGTGTATGTATGTTTTGGCTGTTCTGTGTACTGTGTTTACAAAGTTGATTTTCCTTTTTCGTTTTATTGTTCTTAGGTGTTACATTGTAATGCTGCTATTGTGTTATTGGTATTGAGTTATATGTTTGGTAATAACAAGTTTATGTTTTTTGCTCGTGGGGTGGGGGGTGGGGGGGGGGGGGGCATCATAAAGGAATTATGCTTAGGGCATCAAAATGACTAGCAGCGGCACTGCAACCTGCCCTCCATCCAGGACATTTTATACTCCCTTCAGAATCAGCAAACAAGGAAGGCATCAATACAGACCCATCACACCTTGGACACAACCTGTTTCAGCTTCTCCCCTCTGGTAGGTGCTACAGAATATTGTTCCCCAAAACAACCAGACACAGTAACAGTTTCTTCCCACAGTATAACACTATGATGAACACTTAACACCCAACCCATAGTCAGGAACAATCCTTGTGCAATAACCCTGTAACACCAAGCATGGTCTATTAATAATTCTTAATTTATTCTAGCACCAATTGCACTTTAGCATTGCTCTATTGTATTACTGTTTACAATCATCATAGATATGTTTGTTTGTGTTTGTTTTATATGTGTAGCATATGTATGTGTATAGTATATATTCACTTTTTATATATAAAATTAAATCTGTATTAGTCAAATGTTAACAGTGTGCTGACCTTGTTGTTTGAGAGCAACAAAAAGTAGAGTCCAATTCCCTGTACAGTATCTGTTTACACTTGGTCATTAAAACTGATTCTGATTATAATGCCTGTGGTACTGTATGCTTTTCTCTCCTAATATTTCTAAAATAACAGGATTTTATGTATGCATTTTTAACTATTATTCTAATTTTTATTTTTATTTTTAATTGTTTTGTTTTTTATTTGTTTTTGTGAAAGAAAGTGATAACAAAACAAGTAACAGAAGAAGTAAAGAACAGGGACACTTAGAGACATATGACAAGACAGTACACTTATTCATAAACATACATACAAACACACACACATTTTTGTGCAATCCCTGCAAAAATCCCTTTCTTGCTATTTCTAAAACACACCCTGTTAGTAGTAGTTATGTAGCTGACTGTAATTCAATTCAATTCAATTTTATTTATAGTATCAAATCATAACAGGAGTTATCTCAAGACACTTTACAGATAGAGTAGGTCTAGACCACACACTATAATTTACAAAAGAAACAACAAATCCCCCAAGAGCAAGCATTCAGTGCAACAGTGGCGAGGAAAAACTCCCTTTTAGGAAGAAACCTCGGACAACCCATGCTCTTGGTAGGTGGTGTGTGACGTGCCGGTTGGGGTGTATCACAGTATAGATAATGAAACCCTTTTGAGATGTGAGTGTATCTGAGCACTAACCCAATCAATAATGAAATATGTGTGAGATGCTTAGATTGTACCTCTCAGACATGAAGAGCCCATTTCCACATAGTTTGTGTATGAAATAGTAAAACATGATTTCTATTATGAAAGGCCCAAAGCTCTGTGAATTCACTTTTGTTTTCCTAGCATAGTGAAACAAAAGTGAGTTCAGCAAACACACAAATAATGACATTCAAAGGTTTTACTAAATCAGACTAGTCATTTTAGAGCATCATACACTTTTAAAAATAATTTAAATTAATTCAAAGATGGGCTGGCACATTGTGACTGAATCTCAGCTAGGTTAAAGTACAATATGCACAGTATGACAATATTCTCAAGAAGAAGAAAAAATCCATCATCTAACTCCACCTCTTCCTGCTATCAAAAAGATACAAATGATCCCTCCCTCAGAATAGCAGAAATAAGTTAAGCCCATACAGCACCATTGCCTCAGGAAACTCTCAAGGGAACATTACACTGTGCATGGGAGGACAGGGTTGCTGTGCCAGCACTCCTGCTAACAAGTTTCTCCAATGACCCTTGCTGTTCCTCAAGAATTGTCATACATGGCTTCTTTTAACCTGACACGCACTGCATTTGTTGACAATTCTGCCAGCACCACCTACCTAATTTGCATACTGATATCGGATCACAATACAGACGGAATCAAGATAAGAAAAATGCTAATACCAGGTGTTATTAGGTCTTTTTCCACAGCAGCGACATGCTACCCATCAAACATATTCTATGTTGTGCCTAAGTGGTTGTTTCTCAACATTCTATTAAAGCATTCATGATCTTTTAAACATCCCCTCCCCATAATGAAATCTGCAACAAAATCCTGTTTTAACCACACATATGTCTAATTAAGGAAGCAACTGGTCAGAATGACCTGAGTTTGGAGAACTAGTACAGTGCCCATTCAAAATGTGCCTGTTTGGAATGGGCTGATTGCTTGGCCTGTGGTATTGCTGCTTGTAGAATTCTCCAAAACCAAATTGTACCCCAAAATGACTTACAGAAGGACCCAGAACCACTTAATATGCAACTCCACTGTAGCCCACTACTGCTTACAGTGTAGGCAGTGTACATCAGAGGAAGACATTATACCACCATATTTACCCGACAGAGAATGTTGCAGATTCAAAATTTAATCACAAAATATCATGTTGATATCACCACAGTCATTTATAATGACAGCAGTGTGGCTTTTGTTTGATATTTAGTGTTGGCAAATGGCTTTTTATTGAGTTTCCTCTTAGCCAAATAATAGACACAGAAAAGCCAGCATTAGGTAGCGCCTTTTTTCCAACCTTATTCAACACAACAGTTGAGATGTTCCTGTCAACTATCCGCTTGTGCTCCAAAAACATCAAGAACCGTTTGCTTGGTATATCCAGCAATCATGTTACGTTGGAAGCTGCAAAAAGTGAACCATAGCCCAAGCCGGTAAACCCTCCCCCACCCCCACTGCTGTCCAGAGCGTATCAACAGTCTGCTGCGTGCTGCACCAGCATTTATTGTTTGGTCGTTTAGTTTTATTTTTAATATCCAATATCGAATGCGTCTAAATTGCTCCAAAATCCAAACCCCAGGTTCAGTGGGTACCCAGAACACCAAGTGAAAAGTAGATTGGATGAACGGTTCATGAGATATTTCAAAGCCAGACGGACATCACTAAAGAAATACGTGAACTCAAAGAAGAAATGAAAAATGACATAACGGCCCTCGACACAAGCTTTAAACAGGAGTTTGCCAATTTTAAAGAAGACGTCAACAACAAACTTAAGGCAAACAGTGACAATAGTACCAGAAGAAAAATCTCAATGAGGCACAAACACGCATCGAGAAACTCGAGACATTCAACATGGAAGTTAAAGATGCTCTGTTGACAACCCTTCATGAGAAGAGAAAGCTACAGGAAAAGCTAACCGACCTTGAGGGAATTCAACGAGCACACCGAGCGGCAGCGAGGAGACCCGGTCCCGGTGAGACTCCGCGGCCTATAATCATAAACGTTCTCCAGTTTGGGAATGGATGTACAGATGAGGGAAGCTGACAAGGGGCGCACGATGGAGGAGCGGATACAGGTTGCATCGCGGTGACAACACGTCGGAGGACCATGGGCGCATGGTGGATTAAGGGCCGTTTTATGCTTGACGCGTTGGAGGTGGCGCGCGCATTCGTGACATCAAAATGACGTAATTTCCAGCCGGCGCGTCCGATTTTCAGCGCGCGAGCACAGGGCGCCCACCAGTCTATTTTTTCAGCGGCGCCCGACAAACCGGAAACAGAAAGCCTGAACGAGCTCCTGGGAAACCGGATGCCAGAACTCGCCGACTGACTGCAAGTCTCTCTGGTAAACTTACTGGGTTAAGATGAGTTCTTTTTTTGTGAATGAAAGGCTTGATCTGACGAAGTAGCTCACTGAATCAAATCGAAGCATTGTTGATGCCTGTTCTGCCGTTGTTTATCTTTTTCTTCTTCTTCTAGTCCTTAGAAAGAAAAACATCGGTAGCCTTTGCTCCTTAGCGCCACCGCTGTTCAGGAGAAGACTGCAACTAGTGCCGCGACCACCACGCGCGAGTATAAATACTCACGGCAGTCCCATGACGTCACGTTTCCGCACGCACTGTTGAAAGCGCTAGTATATCTGAGCCTTAACACAAAGCGTAAGAGGAAGGCTGCAGGAGTTTCAGAGAGCCAAAGATGGATATAACATCTGATTTAAATAGGAGATGCAGACGTGAATAAGGGTTCATCTTAAAATAAGTATGAATCACGATCATATAGCCTACTAACTGTCCAGTACGACATGTTAATGAACAGGTGTATAACAGACAGAAAAGGGTAAGGAAAATACATTATTTGTATTATTAGCTATTATATCGATTTATACATTTTTGTTCATAAATACAGAGAATGGCTTTGTGGTAATGTAGCCTTAAGATGATGTCAGGGTTGGGGGAAAAAGGTGTTAAGCACTTTTTTTTTTCATGGCTAAATATTTTTTTAACAACCTTAATAACCTAATATACCAGCATTACTGAGATTAAACTACACGTTATATTTGCACTGAATAACGCATTCAATAAACAGAAACATGACTCTTGCAGCACACATATAATATAGCTCACACAAAATAGCACCCTCGTTAATTAGCCTACTGTTGCTAAGGTACATTCATAAATCCTACATAACATCGTCCCGTACCCGCAGGACATCAGACTTACTTATTGATACAGTAGTGTCCACAAACTTGTGAGGGGAGAAAGGAAAGTGTAAAGCGTTCCACGTTAACACCTGTTTTATAGTTCTGCGGAGGCTCCACGCAGAGCTTTCGCTGTAGCATACGCAAGCGGAATGATGTTTATACTTGTGTGCTGATGTGTGCGTCGAGCCGGCATGTGTGTATGTGTGGGGAGTGGGTGATAGAGCGACGGAGAAGTGAGAGAGTGACGGCGATTAGCTTTGGAGGTAGTAGTGACTCTAGAGTCATAGTGAGAGAAACAAAGTGTCTCCCCTGTTATTTCTGACCACGGCGGGAAACCTGGAGCAGGAGAAGTTAACCCTCTCCTTGATTTCATGTTGTTTATGGAGAAGGACAGTTGTCATTTCCCCGTCCAGTGCCCGCGACTAGAATTAAGGCTCATTTGTACTAGCGCTTTCAACAGTGCGTGCGGAAATCGTGACGTCACGGGACTGCTGTGAGTATTTATACTCGCGCGTGGTGGTCGCGGCACTAGTTGCAGTCTTCTCCTGAACAGCGGTGGCGCTAAGGAGCAAAGGCTACCGATGTTTTTCTTTCTAAGGACTAGAAGAAGAAGAAAAAGATAAACAACGGCAGAACAGGCAGCAACAGTGCCGTCAATGCTTCGATTTGATTCAGTGACCTACTCCGTCAGATCAAGCCTTTCATTCACAAAAAAAAGAACTCATCTTAACCCGGTAAGTTTACCAGAGAGACTTGCAGTCAGTCGGCGAGTCCTGGCATCCGGTTTCCCAGGAGCTCGTTCAGGCTTTCTGTTTCCGGTTTGTCGGGCGCCGCTGAAAAAAATAGACTGGTGCGCGCCCTGTGTCAGTACACGATCCGTTCCATCTGCACGATCCGTTCTTCGCATGCGCATAACTGCGCATGCGCAGAAGCTCATGCTTTTACGACCCCAGCTGATCAGTTCTACGCTTGCACGATTACCGGTCCGTTCTGCGCATGTTCATACATAACTATTATGTAGCTGCATGCTAACGCAACATATCTGTTATCTTGGCCAACGGTGGTGATTTTTCACGGTAAAGTCCTGCTATATACTCCGCTGCTACCGCGAACAATCACCAATAAAGACTTCTAAACCAAACACTACACAACCGGACATGGCCCAGCACTAAAGTGACCGGAATTTTGGGAGAAATTACCAGCATTGGCCAAGATTACAGCTATGTCGCGTTAGCATGCTACGTAGCCGTTAGCCGCTAGGAGTATGCTAACGTTAGATAGTGGAACGAAGCAGCACTTTCTAACGTGAGAAATCTCAGATAAAGGCTTCTGAACCAAACACTACCCAATCGGACATGTTTCAGCAGGAATGAGACCCAGAATTGGGGAGAATTTAACAACAATGGCCGCCAAGATGACATGTTTACTGCCGTTAGCATGTAGCTACTATAGTGGTATACAGCAGTGGTGGCTGGAAGAGCTGTCGTCCGTCTTTGAAAGGACACTTTTGTACGTTCACACTTCGTTGCGTTATTAGTCAAGACCATAGACAGGTATATTAATAATGAATTAATGGTCTATGGTCAAGACGAAGTATTACCAGTAAAACTATCAACATAAACAACACAACAATGACGTCAAGAAAAATATCCTGCCAGTTGCCGTCAAGTGTTTTTAACGCATGCGTGGTACAAATCGCACAGGTTTTCTGCTACGCAATTCTGCGCATGCGAAGAACGGATCGTGCAGATGGAACGGATCGTGTACTGACACCCTGTGCTCGCGCGCTGAAAATCGGACGCGCCGGCCGGAAATTACGTCATTTTGATGTCACGAATGCGCGCGACCTCCAACGCGTCAAGCATAAAACGGCCCCCGCCCTTAGTGTGTCTGACAGGTGTTACCTTTTCAGCTTCCCAGCTCCGAACCGTAGTTGGGAGCAAGCTGGTTTCAAACTAATAACTTGGCTCGTGGCAGGTAACTTGCGTCTAGTGGTCCGGGTTAACAGAGCCGAAGCACAAAACAGTGAGGCGTCGATTAATGTCAGTAACGAACTCGCGCTTTATTACTCACAGTGGTACACATTCACGGGCACAACATGACTTTCTTGCTAGCGTTCGGGCGGAGCATGGACTGCCTTAACATCTCAGACTGATTCCCACGCTATACTTTGTTTACACTACCCAGAACACACCTGCCCCACTACGTCACACAGACATTTCCTTTCCAACAAGCCCCAGGGGGAGACAGAGATTGCAACACTACCCCCACTCTGGAGGATGATTAAAGCTTTAACATGTCTCCAGCATCATTACACTGTACGCAGGGAAATATTAATTATACATTATACAAACATCCCCAACCATAACCCGTGTTTCCCACAATCCCTGGAGGGGTCCTCCTCCAGTGGAAAGTTAAGGTGAAAAGGCAATGTCCATATAATGTCAAGCAAAGCGTATTGCATACTCCTTCGTTTGTACGTGTAAGCAAATGTCCTAAACACGACATTTATACATTTAATGAGGAGAATGTGACTATTACTTTAACCACCCAACTTAATGTTAGCGTAAAATTACTCCAGGGTGCGGATTCTAAGTGCAAAACAAATAGGGCAATTTATTCTGTTAAACAAGGTAAAAGTTGTCCACGTTGTATCATGTTTTTCACACCCACGCTCAAAGTTCCTAACAGTAAACATACCCAGGATGATATAACAAAACTAGCGGCCCATCAGTATTCAGATTACCAACTGTTCATAATAAACTATTATATTAAGCCCATACCAACTTCACATTTTAACCTCAACATAGTCAAGTCACTTTCGTAATGATACAATACCGGAACTCTTTTTTTTCGACAACACATGAACTTTTTTTTTATTTTTTTTTTTTATTTTTATTACTGGAACTCTTTTCCTCTAAGGAGGGCAGCGATCCGCCTACACCCAACCTCAGGCAAATATGCTCAGTGACCAATCCAGTCACCAAACATGTCAGGAGCTCTGCGGACCCTCCGGGGCCGACTCCGAGGGGTGGAGTTCAAAAGGGAGTGAGCAGCTTGTCCCCCGGCCCTATGCTGGTCCCCAACCTCATCCAGTGAAGGCTCAGCAGGGTGGCAAGGGAGTGGGCTGCTGCTCGGTGCAGCTGCCGATGATAGCGGGAGAGAGAAGAGAGCTGGAAGGGACCCCACCACAGGTTCCTCCGTCTCTGATGATGTGCCCCAAAGGTCAAGGGGATTGATGTTGATTTCTGAAGGGCTGGGGTCTGACAGCAGGGGCTGCGCCTCCACTGGTGCCCACGTTCCAGCTTCTTGAAAAACCCAGTCGTTGTCTAGTGTTGTCCTGGAATGGTAAGCCTTGAGCTTGTCGTGATGAACAACTTTCATCTTCGTCCTCGGGCCCCTTTTAATCCGGTAGACCAAATCGTCCAGTACGCCCACGACAAAGTACGGCCCCTCGTAGGAAGGCAAGAACTTCCGCACTTTATTCTTTGCTCTCTTTGTCCCTTTGACCAGGAACCATACTGCATCACCGACTTTGTGTTGGACTCTGCAAACATTTTTATCATACTGTCGTTTGGCACGCTCAACAGAGTTCCCCAGCGCCTCCCGGGCCAACTGGTGAGATAGCTCGAGCCGTTCCCTAAGCTGTACAACATAGGACGGAGGGGTAGTAGTGTTGTCTGGGTCAGGTGGCAACCCAGCAACCAGATCCACTGGCTCTGTGATTTCCCTTCCAAACAGCATCATATTCGGCGTCAGACCTGTGGAACTGTGTTTGGTTGCACGGTAAGCCATGACCGCATATGGGGTCATAATGTCCCAGTCCCAGTGACATCGTTCTGCAGTGGTGGCTATGATTTTCTGCAGAGTGGCATTGAAGCGCTCTACTTGGCCGTCTGACTGTGGGCGAAATGGCGTGGTCCGTGTCTTGTCGATTCCCAGTAGCTTACACATTTCCTGAAACACAGCTGACTCGAAGTTGGTACCTTGGTCGCTGTGTAGGCACTGTGGGGCTCCGTACCTACACACCCACTCGGAAACAATCTTTTCAGCCACTGTCGTTGCTTGTTCGTTGGGAACAGGATAGGCTTCCACCCATTTGCTGAAGTAGTCCTGTACCACTATTATGTAGCGGTTACGCCTTTCAGTTTCATTTAATGGTCCCATTAAATCAACTGCAATACGTTCGAAGGGGGCACCAACTCGCACTGTGCCCATGGCGGCTTGGGGTGTTTTCTTGGGGCGGGCCTTCGCAGCACAGCTGGTGCAGGTGCGGCACCACAGAGCGACGTCATCTCTCATATTGTACCAGTAGTACCGGGCCTTGAGACGTGCAAGGGTCCTTTCCCCCCCAAAGTGGCCACCGACTGGGCCATCATGCAATTGCTCTGTCACTGGGGTGCGGTACTCTCGAGGCAGCAGGATCTGTGGATAGAACACCCTTCCATCTGTGCAATAAAACTTCCTCAACAGAACTCCGTCTTTCTGGTAGAGCCTTTTCCACTGCGACCAGTAGGCTTTGGTGGCAGGGCTGTAGGGTGCTATGTCAGCCCAGGGGGGCTTGCCCCTCCCCTCGTCCATCCACTTCCTCACTGGTGCTATATCTGGGTCAGCTTCTTGAGCACTGATTAACTGCTCTCGGGTCCAACCACCGAACAGGTTGGTTTGGGCTGGCTCACTCACCCTGTAGACACCTGGACGGAACAACGAGCCACCTTGGTTGTCACTGGAAGCGTCCACTACCCCCACTGGAAGATACTTAGGCTCGACAGCGGGGCTGCCTCCATAGCTACCTTCGGGCGTCACTACCCCCACTGGAGGTCGCTCCGCAAGAGTTTCCCCAGCACCCTCTGCAGCTGGGCTCTCGGCCATGTTGCACTGAATCCCTTTGTGCTGAAGCTGGTTACCGAGGCTAGGCTCTGGCACTGTGCATGGGCACGACGTCCCGCAGGGTCTTCTAGAGAGCGCGTCCGCATTTTGGTGGATTCTCCCTGGACGATGGATCACCTGGAAATCGTACTCTGCCAGTTTTTCCAGCCAGCGAGCGAGCTGGCCCTCAGGCTCCCTCATCCGAGTCAACCAGCGCAGGCTGCTATGGTCAGTTCGTATGATGAATGATCTCCCCAGCAGGTACTGCCGGAAATGAGAGGTGAAGTCAACAGCTGCCAGAAGTTCTCGTCTGGTGGTGCAGTAGTTTTGTTCAGCGGCTGACAATCTCCTGCTCCCATAGGCGAGTACTCGCTCCTCACCTTCTTGCACTTGGGAGAGGACTGCTCCAATTCCCCAGTCACTGGCGTCCGTGTCGAGGAGCAACTTGCCGCTGTCGAGGGGATAGCCCAGCACGGGTGCTGACGTCAGCCGGCTTTTCAGCTGCTCAAACGCCTTCTGGCATTCGTCCGTCCAGTTAAAGCGAGCATACTTTTTAGTGAGTTCGTGAAGGGGCTTTGCAACGGAGGCAAAATCTTGGACAAAGCGCCGGTAATACGAAGCCAGGCCCACAAACTGACGCACTTCAGATACGTTTTGGGGTGTGGGCCACTCAGCCACCTTTTGGATCTTTTGGGGGTCGGTGGTGACACCTTTTGCAGAGACCATGTGCCCCAGGTAAGCCACTTGCTCTCGGAACAGAACACACTTTGAAGGTTTAAGTTTTAGATTGGCTGCGAGTAGTCTGTCAAACACTTGACTGAGACGCTCCAACATTTCGGTGCTGTCCCGCCCCAGGACAATGATGTCGTCGAGGTAGACCAAACAGGTCTCCCACTGCAACCCGGCCAGGACACGGTCCATGAGCCTCTGGAACGTGGCCGGTGCATTGCACAGTCCGAAAGGCATCACATTCCATTCGAACAGGCCCTTACGGGTGCAGAAAGCAGCGGCTTTTCGGGCTCTCGGCGTCATCTCCACCTGCCAGTACCCTGATGTTAAATCCAGTGTGCTGAAGTACCTGGCGGTGGACAGTGTGTCTAAGGTGTCCTGGATGCGGGGCAGTGGATAAGCATCTTTAATGGTTCTCTCATTTATGGGCCTGTAGTCGACACATAACCGCGACGTCTGGTCCTTCTTTCTCACCATCACGATCGGTGCAGCCCAGCTGCTGTTGCTGGGTTGGGCCACACCAGTGTCCAGGCTCTGCTGCACCTGCTGGTCTGCTGCAGTTTGTTTGTCTCTAGCCATCCTGCGCGGTTGCTGTTTCACTGGCGGGCCAGGGGTGGTGAGGATGTCATGCTGCACGAGGCCAGTACGGCCAAGGTCAGTGGACCCCGTGGAGAAGACGTTACTGTAAGACTGCAGCAGGCGGGCCAACCTCTCATGGTCGCCCTCGGGCAGACTAGCACAGCTCTCGTTATACAGGACCTGCAGGTGGCTGGGTAAAGAAGCACAGACAGAGTTAATAGGTTCAGGGGCCGGTGGGGCCAGGGGTGGCTGAGTCTCCACATTCCCCAGCACCGTGGCTGGCTGTAGGATCCCTGCCACAGCGCCCCTCTTCAGAGTAACAGGTAAGGCACCAGGGTTGAAGACTCTGATGGGAACGTTGGCGGACCGCTGCGCCTGTACTATGATGTGAGCCACTAGAACGTGGTGCTTTTCGATGAAACCTTTGGTTGGACTCAGCATCAGGTCTCCCTCAGTGGCGTGGCGAAGGTGGGCGGTGCCAGGGACTACATATTCGCACCCTGACTGCAACACTGTTGTGCGGGCCACCCTGACGATGTGCACCCGGGACTGATGGCTCGGGTTAAAACGAGGTACCTTTTCTCCGAAGAGGGTTATCTCACGGCGACCATAGTCCAGCTGGGCACTTGTCTGATGTAGGAAGGGGTGCCCCAGGATAACCTCGGTGTTCTCTGCTGTGTCAGCCATAATAAAGTTCACATCGGTAGCTCTACTCCCAACTTGTACTGGTAGGTTGACTTCCCCCAGCACTGCCAGACCGCCGGGGCCGATGCCCTGTAGGACCTGTGCGACAGATGGCTCTATTGTGGTTCTGGACTCTGCGGGAATGGAGTTGAAGAGGTGGAGGGGCAGTACATTCCTGCGAGCACCAGAATCGAGCAGAGCACACATTTCCAGTCCATATATCAATATTTTAACACACATATCATCTTCCTGACTTGCAGTGCAGGTGACCACAATACCTGTGTCGGGTGCTGTGCTCTTATTGACTGTCCGGACTTGCTGTCTGGGTCGACGGGGGGAAGGGCAGTTCCTCCGCATATGCCCTAAACCGGAGCAGTTGTGGCATTGAACATCCCCTATAGGTGTTTTGACATTCGTGTCTCTCTTCTGGCGCCACTGCTGATTAAATCTCGGAGCCCTCTCTGGCGAATCAATGGACCAAACAGCCACCCCCACTGGCTCCACACAAGCTGGCCTGCTGTTATCTTCACGTACTGTGGCGGCCCTGGCTCTCTGATTTACAAGACTGTGCTGGCCAGGCTGCATGAATTGTGTGACCGTTCTGGCAGCCCTTCTGGTGGTCTCGTAGCTGTGTGCGATGTCATATGCTCTGGATAGGGTGCGCGGCTGCTTCTCCAGTAGTTTTTGCACCACCTC
Source organism: Gymnocephalus cernua (assembly GCA_023631565.1). Classification (NCBI taxonomy): domain Eukaryota; kingdom Metazoa; phylum Chordata; class Actinopteri; order Perciformes; family Percidae; genus Gymnocephalus; species Gymnocephalus cernua. The sequence continues at coordinate 11,873,126 of CM042432.1, forward strand.
TGCGTCGGCCAAGGCATTGGTGAAGACCTCCACACTGATGGCATCCTGCTCCAGCTCTGTACGGTCAGCATACACAATGGACACTTTCTCGTAGATATCATCCCTTAACAGGTGCAGAGCTTCATTCCGCCCCCTGACCCTCTGCCTCAGTTCAATGCCAATGGCTGCTGCATGCTCGGAGCACGGCCCGTAGGCAGTCTCTATTTCAGCCACAATCCGGCGGTAGCTCCAGCGGTCAGATCTGGGGTTTTTATGGACAATAGCTCCAGCCGCGCCAGTCAGGCTGAATCTCAGTTGAACCGCCATTGTCGCTTCTGACCAATGGTTTGCCCTTGCACAGCTTTCAAACCGGTGAATAAAGTCTTTCCAGGAGCCCGTTCCATCAAAATGGCCTGGCTTTAATATTGGGATTCTCTCTTTACATCCATAATGTTCATCATCACTAGCGTCCATTATTTCAACATCTGACGCTGCGTGCGACAAACGTGGCACTGATTTGGTCCTTTTTTTAGCTGACTGGCTGTATTGGTAGGGGTCACGGTGTGGTGCACAGTTATCATTGTAATCCATTACTCCACAACGTTCCACGGGCTGGGGCATGCAGGGTGGAAAAGGTGTCGAAGTGAACTGGGAGAGCGATGCATGGGCCGGGGAAAAAGGGTTTTGTACCGTACAGTTCATGGAGGTGAATGGGTTAGCTTGCTGGTTAGCAACACGTGGGGCAGACATTTGAGCGGGGCTATTTCCCAAACCGTCCGGTAAAGCTGCAACTTGGCTGGCCGCCATATGTTTTGAACAGTCACAGGTTTGCTGATAAAAGTACGTGGACTCACCATCTGCTTTATTATGTTGTTCCACAGGCATTAGGAACGGGTTAGTCAACCGTGATGGCGGCGGCGTGGGGGGCAAAGCTGGGTTGAACGACGGCGTCTGGCCGTGAACAGTTGCTCCGTCACCGGCTAACGTTAGCTCCATGCTAGCCGCGAAAGGGTTAGTGCTGTCGGCGTATCGGCCGTCCAACTTAACTGGGTCCATATTAGTGTCTCTTATATCCATAAAAAATGGGTTGGTGCTTACATCTGGTGTTTCCATCTCCACAGGTCTCCTAGTCCAAGCGCTAGCATTAGCTCTAGCTCCGAGCGCCGTCATTCCGCATCCGACGACACTTTTCTTTTTTTTTTTTCTCTCTCTCTTCTTGCTTGTTAAATCCCGGACGGGCCCCCAGTGTTACCTTTTCAGCTTCCCAGCTCCGAACCGTAGTTGGGAGCAAGCTGGTTTCAAACTAATAACTTGGCTCGTGGCAGGTAACTTGCGTCTAGTGGTCCGGGTTAACAGAGCCGAAGCACAAAACAGTGAGGCGTCGATTAATGTCAGTAACGAACTCGGGCTTTATTACTCACAGTGGTACACATTCACGGGCACAACATGACTTTCTTGCTAGCGTTCGGGCGGAGCATGGACTGCCTTAACATCTCAGACTGATTCCCACGCTATACTTTGTTTACACTACCCAGAACACACCTGCCCCACTACGTCACACAGACATTTCCTTTCCAACAAGCCCCAGGGGGAGACAGAGATTGCAACACAGGGTGGGGGGCGTGGCATCACGATGGTGGCTCTCCATCGTGATGTCAGCCAGCCATCACGACGCGGCACAACCCTACTTACTACGAATCAAGCTACAAAATGACTAGCTAGTCGAATAAGGTAACAGCAACTCATGAATACAATCCATAAAATCAGAGATCCCACAACCAATTCCCTAGAATTTGAACCAGGAAAAATGGAAAAAGTATTTGAAAAGTATTACAAAAAGCTGTATACACAACCGGACTCAGCAGATGAGGAATTAATAAGAAACTTTTTAAGTATATATCAATATTAAATTGTGACTATAAGATACATACCGTACAACCATCCTAGCTAAGAGACTCAAAACTTTTATGATAGAACTATAATTAACGAAGATCAATGTGGCTTTATTAAGGGACGCCAAACACAGAACAATATACGGAGGACTTTACATATAATTGAAGTACAAAAAAAATGGAGAAAGTGCACTGCTGCTCAGCTTGGACGCAGAAAAGGCTTTCATAGCGTTAGTTGGAAATTTGTATACCTTACTTTAGAAAAATTTGGTTTTAATACAGACTCATACAGACATTATTAAAACACTAACCTATATCAAGACCCGAAGGCTAGAATTAAAATAAATGGCAGTCTCACTAACTGGTTCAAACTGGAAAGATCTACCAGATAGGGCTGTTGCTTATCACCAACTCTTTTTGCGATTTTCATCGAGCCTTTGGCCCAAGCAATAAGAGAAGATGAAGGTATAGCGGGGATAGAGGTGAAGGGCACAGAACATCAAATCAGGCTTTTTGCAGATGATGTTATGATCAGTCTAAAACAACTGGATGTTTGTCTTCCAAGACTTATGGAAAGATTGGATTCATTTTATTACTTGTCAGGTTATGAACTCAATGTGACAAAAATACAGGTACTACCCATAAACTATACCCCACCCCAAGTCATTCAACAAGCATATATATTCAAATGGGAAGCAAAAAAAAAAAATACCTAGGTGTAATTAGTAGAAACTTAACAAAACTGTACAAAATGAATTATGGGACTCTAAATCAAGACATTCTAAAAGATATGGAAAGATGGTCAGCACTAACATTGGATTTCAGCTCTAGAATAGAAATCATAAAGATGAATGTGTTACCGAGAATTTTATATTTGTTTTAATCATTACCAATAAAAATTCCCATATCACAATTCAAAGAATGGAACAAAAAAATCTCACGTTTCATTTGGGGGGGAAAAGGCTAAGGATAAAGTACGCAACTCTTCAGATTCCTAGGTTAGCCTTACCAAACCTCTTAAAATATTATTATGCCACACAGATTCGACCTTTGGTGTATTGGTGTGATCCTGAGTATACTGCAAGGTGGAAAGATATTGAATTAAAAAGAGAGGGTTACCATATCCAAAGTATGATTGCAAACAGGGACATGTTTAAAAAATATAAGAATATGCTTGTTAGGCTATGGTTCAAACCCAGCACACAGAGAAAACAACCACAGACTCAGGGAGTGAAAAACAAAAATACTTTTTTTATCTTTTTATTATTATTTTTATCAGAACAAGGTACATTGAAAATATTCAATGACAAACACTATTAAAGGCTTTGATTTTCAATGTTCCCACATACAGGTTCCCATCCCAAAAATAATAAATAAATAAATAATTTCTAAAATAAAAATAATAAATAAATAAAAAATAAAATAAAAATAATAATATATATATGTATGTATGTATGTATGTATGTATGTATGTATGTATGTATGTATGTATGTATATATATATATATATATATATATATATATATATATATATATATATATATATATATATATATATATATATATATATATATATAGTAAATAGAGAAGGGGGGGGTCCTCAAATTACTTTAAAGAGGGAGGAGTATATTCTTTTCAAAATAGTTTATTAAAGGGTCCCATGTTTTGTAAAATGTTCTGGTTGATCTCCTGAGAAAATATTTCATTTTTTCAGTTTTTAGAAACATCATTAGATCACTAAGCCATGATGACATATTAGGTGGATTGTGTGATTTCCACTCTAGGATAATTCTTCTTCTAAAGTGGCAAAAGCCAGGGCATTCTCTTTATTTTGAGCTATTTGGGAGTCATCGCCTCTGACTCCAAACAGAGCCATTATTGGGTTGGGCTGAATTCTTAATTTAAAAGCTGAGTTTAAAATCTCAAATACTGAAAATCAATATTGTCTCAATTTAGGACATGACCAAAACATATGGGTTAGAGCTCCCTTTGATGCATTGCAACGGTCAAACGTTTCATCTATATAATTTAGCCAACTTTGTTTTACTATAATGAATACGGTAAAGAACCTTCATCGGAATCAGATTGAGTCTTGCACAAGAAGTCCCATTTATTCGATCAACAGCTCTATCCCAGGTGTTTTCAGATATGTCAATTCCTAACTCTCCTATCCATTCTGTTTTGATCTTTTCTACTGATACATTTTGGAATGACATGATCAGGTTATATATTTTTTAAATAAATCCCTTAAGGTGTGAAGGGACCTTCAGAACTAAATCTAAACGTGACTCAGAGGGCAATTGTGGAAACACAAAGCAGTGGGCTTGGATAAAGTGGTGAAACCTGAAGAAATAAAAAAAAATCTGAGTTTTGAAAACTAAATTTTTTGACAAGATCATTGTAACTAGCAAAAATATTATCAATAAAAAAGTCATTACATTTAACTAGGCCTAGGTGCTGCCATTGCTTGAAAGTAGGATCTAGCTTGGCAGCCGGGAAAAGATAATTATAGCATATGGGGCTTTCCAAGGAAAAATCTGTGAGTTGAAATGCTTGTCTAAACTGGTTTTAAATTTTGAGAGTAAAAACAAAAATACTTTTAATTAAAGTTCAGTTCATTACGGAAGCCAAGAACGGCCATGTATTTCTTTTTTGTGTATTTTTTTTTATGCATGTTATCTCGTGATAACGACTTATAAATTTGTTATCTCGATGATGAGCGAGTACAGCATTATCTGTATCTGTTAACCATAGGAATTCCGTATCTGTATCTGTACTCGGACCGGGCGGGGCCTAACCCGGAAGTGGGCGGGGCTTTAACTGGTATGTTATTTTAAGCACGCAATTGATATGGGTTGATCAGAAATTGTTATATTTATTGCTGATTAGAAAACTATTTACATGACAGAATCAGCATTGAGCTTCAGAAACACACACACACACGGGGAAACAGCTGTTTGAGTGGCGCCGGAGCTGCTAGCTACACGACTCCGCTCTGCCTTAGGCCCGTTTCACATAGGACGCGCAAGAGGCAGCGCTGCGCTATGAAACCCATTATTGTGTATGGCTTGCGCGCACAACAGCTGATCTGCCGCTGCGCTGAGCAAAGCGCAGCGCAAGCGGCATTTTGCGGCTTGTCTTATACTGTATTTTCTGTTTAATAAATATATATTTTCCCCCTCTGATATTGAGGAGGAGTTAACGTTACGATTTTAGTGCTGTTGAGCAAAGCGCAGCGCAAGCGGCATTTTGCGGCTTGCCGTTCTTGCGCGTGCCGCGGCCAAGGTTAAACATGTTGTTTTAGTTTTTTTCAGACACGTGAAAGCACGTCACAGCGCACCGCGGCTGCTCTTGCGTGTGCCGCGGTCAAAGTTCAACATGGTTCAACTTTGACCGCGGCAAGCGCAAGAGCATCTCCCAGAGCTGTAGGCTACGACACAAGTCCGAGGTCGTACAGAGACCTCGGACGCAAATCTTGTGTTTATGTGTCCAAAGCAAGTATTTATACCAATGACATAATCAAGCTGACACATCCATATATATGCCATTGTTTATACCAAGATAGTGAAACTGCTTTGTGTTGTTGTCCATATTTAACAGTTCACTCTGTAAGTATAGTCTAATGAACAATGCACGTGAGCACTATTCCATATATGTTAAGTAGCCTATATACCAGACATGGGGGACTCGAGTCACATGACTTGACTCGAGTTAGACTCGAGTCGCCAATTTTAGGACTTGAGACTTGCTTGATAAACATTCATAAAAGACTCGACTTGACTTTGACTTGACATTCATGACTTGAGACTTGACTTAGACTTGAGTCAAATGACTTGAAATGACTTGATTTTCTGTTTAATAAATATATATTTTCCCCCTCTGATATTGAGGAGGAGTTAACGTTACGATTTTAGTGCTGTTGCATGCGCGGGAGCCCGTTGTTATGGTGACGCGCCACACGGCGGCAGACCTGCAGTAAACGAGACTGCTACGGCTGTTACTTAACGTCATGGATTCCTCTGCACCGAAAATAATAAAGTTTGGCTATAAGGATTACACGTCTGACCAGGCAAAGAAGAAACGAACGGCAGTTTGCAAGGTCTGCAGTACAAAAAAATCCGACGTCAACCACCACCGCGGCGAATTTCATCAGACACTTCAAATCGGGAAAGATTCAGGTTCCAGTCCCCATATTCAGCTGAACCACTATTTGGACGCTTGTGATGAACAGAACTCCCTTCAGTTTTGGGCCATGAATTAGCGCACCCTCCCCTCTTTGTTCAAGGTGGCGGTAAGAGCGAATACAGCTAGGCACACTGTATACATACACACAACAAACTGCTCTCTCTCTCTCTCTCTCACACACACACACACATGCAGACACACGCAGTTGTGCAGATGAAGTATGTGAATGAAGCTAGGCACACATACACACACACACACGCAGTTGTGCAGATGAAGTATGTGAATGAAGCTAGGCACACATACATACACACACACACACACACACTGCACTCACACACACCACATGCACACATTCACTCACCAATATTAATAACTTTTCATTCACTCTCTCTCTCAAACACGCACACATTCACTCACAAATACACTGACAAATATTAACATATAGCCTACTATTCAATCTCTCCAAATTATGCAAAGGTGTTGGGATTCAGCTACTCTTAAAGAATGTTTTTTCAAGAGAAGGAAAGGTTAACTGTGTTTCTGTCCCATAAAAGTGAGGCATGTTTGAAGAATATTATTTGACTTAGAAACCATTATACTTGAATTGTTTGAATGAATTTCATGATTTGATGTCATGTTTGAGGCATATTGATATTTTTGTTGGCCTAATATCAGTTTTAGGCTGTGCTTTTTTAAATCTTTATACATTTAAACTGTTCAGATATATGTGGCTTGGACGCAATGTCTTTTGAATATTGAGTAGGAAAAAATGCAAATAAAACTCCAGCAGTTATAACCACTGTCTTTAGCTTGTTTAAAAATGGAAACTTTTGTATGACTTGACTTGACTTGCTTGACCAAAGCTATGACTTGACTTGACTTGCTTGATTGTCACACAAAATGACTTGGACTTGCTTGAGACTTGAAGGTTAAGACTTGAGACTGCTTGTGACTTGCCCATGTGTGACTTACTCCCATCTCTGCTATATACATTACTGATCTGAGAAATGCGCCAAAGCAATGGAGAAGAACTGTAGCCTACTGTTGTGAGCTGCAAAAACCAAATACCAAGTTGATTAGCCTATATATGGCTCCATACAGGTACTTGTAAGATATATTTGTATTTGTATGTTTACATTATGTAAAATATGTTTGGACTGATTGACACGTCATGTTTGTTTTCATTGAAGTAGGTAATATGCCTTTACACAGAATAATTACGCATTAACAAGCGTACATAAACTCCAGTTTTGGAGGAATTAATTGTACTACATATGTATTAAACAAAGTGTTTTCCAGAGTATGAATGGATGATGATGAATGTATGAATTTAGGCTCATATCTTAGCTTTATTATAACCGACTGCAGACCTCTTATGTATGTAAAATGCAATGACACGTAGTGTTAAAATGCACCATCTTATTTAGAAATTAAAATAATCCACACGTCTTCATCTTCATTTTCTTCATTTATTTATTTTTAAACAGGGACAATGTACAATATACATTAACCTTAGACAGGAGAGATGCATTTTACCAGGTTTCCACCTGTAGTCCCTGGGCAGGGTGATGTCAACAAATACATTTACTAACACTTTTACCCCAAAACCAACATTAACATGATGGGAGAGCCGGGACAGTTGAAACGCGGGACAGATGAAACATTCCAGTTTTCTCCGAGTGCAATGATGACAGACTTCCTCATGTCAACACATAGAGCATGTTAACCTCCTTCTATCAGCCAAATATCGTCCTGTTATTTCCTTTAATCACGGAGTTACAGGCGATAAACCAGTTTTGATGGTCGAAAGTAAACTTCATTAGCGGTTAAATTTTTTCGATTATTAATGAGTGTTTTTCATTTAAAGGTTTGACTACATGCTTATTCAGTAGACCATTTAGTGTCCTCCACAATCCCAGACTTTCATATTGCATACTTGTTTACATGGAAAGCAAAACAGGTTATAATGGCATATATGTTCATGTCGGGACGGTTGAAACAGCTGTTTCAACTGTCCCCGACGTGGCTGTAACTCCATGTATTTTAAGTAAATGCACAAATATCTGTGTTTATACAATAATTTATGGAGGTGAGACATGGAAAAGCAGTTTTATAAAAATGAAATTATATTTGAGTCCACCAGGTATAGGGGGTCGAGTTTCCCCATGTTATCCTATGGAGACTGATGGGCTGTGTGTAGTCAAGGGCACTTATTTGGAGTGCAGTGCCCTAACACACGTAAGAAATGACATTTTCCACAATAGACATACATAATAAACATTATATAAATGGGAACACCTACTGTTCTAGCTATAAAAAAATGGCAGAATCATCCACAGTGCATGATATTTCAATAACCGCTTCATACGCGCTTCATGATGACGGCAATGAGTTGTTAACAGACATTCACAAAGACGTAAAGCCCAGCAACAATCTATGAAACATTACGCACGCCCCACTGTTGCTGTAATAATTCCTGAACGGTTTTGTTCAAAGCTGAAGATGCAGCTGTATTTGACAGACGACAGGTGGAGGTTGCTAGTGACAAAATATTAGCTTTCAGTGCGATACCATCGCTTTGTAAATTACGTTTAATTAAAAAGTGTTTCAACTGTCCCGGCTCTCCCCTACCCTTCATTCATTTACAGATATGCTCCCACATACACATCAGTTACTATACATTATGTGAACATGTTTGTTTTAAAAGAAGCCATTTATTTATTTTTTTCTATTTAGAGGAGTGTAAGAAAAGGTGGAAGAACCTAAGGGACAGGTACATAAAGGAGAGGAGGCAACAGAGAGACAAAAAAGTGGTGCAGGGGCAGACCAACAAAGTACTTGGAAGTACTTTTCCATACTGTCTTTTCTGGAGCCACACGTCAGGGAGAGACAGATTGTAGAACTGGACTATCGGAATGTTGTTCGTATCCGGGAAATCGTGGAACCGACTCTCGTCAGCAGACTGTCAAATTGCTCCCTTTTGAGCCAAAAGTAGCCCTGGAACCGGTCAAAATGCGGAGCTCCTTCACCAGCCGGAATTCCCCCAACTGCTGTCTGGACCTGAGGGTCTCGTGCACCCACACCCTTGTTGCTGCGGCTGCCTTCCTCCGTCTTCTCCTCCTCTCAATCAGGGCAAGTGCCAAGGCTTTCTTTTGGTTGACAGAAAGAAACATCTTCGCCACCAAATCACAGGTGTATACACAATGTCGCATGTAACGCACATCTGATGTCAACACCGGACGGACGCAGACGTGACGTGAATTTAAATATTGTCGCATGTATGACGTAAATTTCGAAACTCTGCCTCTTCTGCGCTGAGCCCGCTGAGCCCCGCGGCAAGCACAACAAAAGTTATTTTGGGAATAGGACAACCTAGCGGCGAGCGCAGCGCATGCTGTGTCCTATGTGAACGGGCCTTTAGTGTTAGCTAACTTTGAAAACTCCTCATACTCCTTTCCGTGACTAACCTTCAAATGTCTGATGAGGTTGGTGGTGTTGAAATGTCTTTGGAGCTTTCCGCCTCGTGGTATTTCCTTGGCACACACGTTGCAAATCGCTAATGTATTGTCTTTTTCCCAGATAGCAATGAGTCGGCGGACCACCAGCGGTGCTCCAGAGGCAGTAGAAGCGTCAGAATGGCGTAATCGCAAACACGTTTGCCGGCACACCACCGGTGGCAGCCGCTTTTCAAAAGCGGTAGCCGCCTTCCTACCGCCTTCGTTCCGCGACCGGCCCGCGGGACAACTGCTGTTCTGCCGCCGTTCAGACAACTTGTAGAACTGCCAGACCGGTGAATGTAGGGAGGCCGCCATTTTAGCTCCATGTAGAAAATGTTCTTAGCAAGGGGCCAGGCTTCTCTCCTCAGAGTGAAGCCTCCTATGGCGCCATTTTGATGCTAATAAGCCATCACCCCCCGTTAGCATCCCATTCACTGCCATTCATTTTGGCGTCACTTTGACAGCCAATAACTTTACATCTGAAGCGTTTCAAGACTTCATTTGTCCCTCGTTTATTTCTAAAGAAACACGACAATGTATGAAAGGCTCCATTACCTTGTACCTCACGTTATGGCTCCGTAGCAGACGTTTTTGTAAAAATAGGCTAACGATTGTGTCATAACCACGTGACTTACTGTCGCATTGTCCAAGAATTACCGTATAGTACAGGAGAAGCTCGCAGGCAGTTTTGACGTACATTAGCTGTTTATTTTAATTACTAATGTTAACTAGCATTTTAGTTAGCAATAATTAGCCTGTGCCTATGTTATCTCCTTACATATACCTACGCTCTCCGTCTCTGATAGACTGGGAATGATTGAGATTTCTCTTGGCACAGCTACCAGAAGACTTACAACGTTCAGAGACGTTGCTAAGCTAAGTTTGCAGCTGCGCAGTAACGTTCAGTAACACTTTCCCATCACCGGAAAAGTACTGGTAAGAGGCTTCACTTGTCTCCGTCAAAACAGCGGGATCGCTGTGTCCATTTTAAATACTGTCTATGGTTCTTAGGAGTAGTGCGCTCTTAATACATCCATGGTAGTGCGTCATCTGATCGGCCTATCTGATCGGCATTTATGGAGACCACCGATCAAACTATTTAAAGCCATTATCGGCCGATACCGATCGGTGACTGATCAATCGGAGCACCCTTACACCCTTGAAGACGACACTGAGGACCAATTGATTGCCAAGTAATCTTTTAGCTCAGACCTAAGCCATTCTATATGTTCTGGCTCCTGTAAAAGGGAGGAGTTAAGGCACCACCTATAAGAAACTCTTTCCTTTTACAGGAGCCAAAAAATACAGAATCCGGAGGTTGAATTCAATTTATTCAGGGCAAGACAAAATTATTTTGAATCAGGAGACAGAGCAGGAAAATTGCTTGCTAGATACATAAAACAGAGGGAATCAACTTCTATTATTTCTGTCGTTAGATCAAATTCTGTAGATGTTTTTACATCAACTGTAGATATTAATATTTTTAAAGAATTTTACACTGATCTCTATAGGTCATTATCTACCTCTACTGATGAAGAAATGTGATCATTCATAGAGCCACTAGTCAAGTCAAGTAGAACTTTATTTGTCCCCAAAGGGGCAGTTGGTTTCGCAGCAGTGACAAGTACACAATACCAATACAAATACAACAATAAATAGCAAAAAATAAATAAAATTAAATTTAAATTAAATTAAAAAAGCCTTATTTATCATTCATGGTTGTGGTCAAGCTGATATTACCTTCTCCTATTTATGTTTAGGAGTGAGATGGCTGAAGGTATGAATGAGTGTTTATATCTTTTGGTTTTGACTGGCGGGTATTTGAAGCGCGAACAACTAGGCTAGGGCTTCCCAAACTGACAGAATAGCAAAGAGAACTCCTCGATGCGGATTTGACTACAGAGGAAATTAAAGGGGTAATGGGGGCCCCAGGGCCTGATGGCTTCACAGCAGAATTTCTTAAAGGAGAATTCGGGTCGATTTCAACCCGTAGCTCTGTTGTTTGTAAATTAGGAGTGCTGTCAGTAGCGAAAAAAACGAAAACAATCGGTGCTGCCTACACCATGTTATCCCCCTACTCGCTCTAGCACCCAACAGGCTTAAACAGGGCACGTTTTAAACATGTTTTTAGCCTCTAAACATGCTCGAAATGTCATTACAAGTGCTTACCCATGTGCAGTTATTCCTTACGAGTGAACACAGCGAATTTGACTGCAGTAGATGTGACAGAAAGGCATAAAAGTTGTGTTAATCCATACCTCTGGTTATTTCCTGATTTCTGGTTGAAGCCCACACTAATCGATTGCCGAACTCATACATCCTCATCCAATATTCCAAAACGTATTTTTTTCCGCAAAAAAACGATTTGCCGTGGTTAAGTCCTTAGTGATGACTAGTAGCAACATGCTGTAACCTGACACCAAGAGCTATCGCATGCGCAGGTCGCTAGGCAACAGACACTCACAGACTGTCAGCTGAGAGAGAGAAGGAGACGGAGCTTTAGGATAATAGTGACATTGTGTCAGTGTTTTTAGAATATAGATAGTTTATCTCAATCTGATGTGGAACACACGGAGGTTTTGAAGTTTATTGTGTCTAGTTGTAATATTGTAATTTCGTTTTTGTTGTTGTTGAAGTAAAGACACAAAAGCACAAATTGAATGTCTACCGTTATAACGCTTTGGTTATTTCTCTAGCGAAGTGGCACATCTATTTACAATAAATAATAATACATTTAATTTATGGAGAGCTTTTCATGGTACTCAAAAGACACTTTACAGTAAAAAACAAAAAACAGAAAAGCAATAAAACCAACACATACAACAAGCATATTTAGAAGCAATTAAAAACAATAAAAACAGTAACTAAACTAATCTGAAGAGGTGTGTTTTGATTAGTGTTTTGAATGTGTATCCAACTAGGGATGAGCGAGTACAGCATTATCTGTATCTGTATCTGTTAACCATATGAATTATCCGTATCTGTATCTGTACTCGGACTGGGGGGGGCCTAACCCGGAAGTGGGCGGGATTTAACCTGGAAGTGGGTCGGTTTGTCCTAAAATGGGCGGGGCTTTAACCAGTATGTTATTTTAAGCACGCAATTGATATGGGTTGATCAGAAATTGTTATATTTATTGCTGATTAGAAAACCATTTACATGACAGCATCAACATTGAGCTTCAGATCAATGGTTTTGATCACGATAACAAACTATATACAAAACAAGTTTTGCAACAATGAATACAACACATGCAGTTGCAATTATGAAGTAAAATGTAATGAACAAGAGTTTTCATACTCAACATAACTTTCTTTTTTTAACTTTTAATTTTTTTATGATCAGTGTGATTTTAAATTTTTGTTGGTTCTTTTTTATTTTTTTTATTTCCACACCAGGTCTCTCTGTGTGTGTGTGTGTGTGTGAGTGAGTGAGTAAGAGAGAGACAGAGAGAGAGAGAGAGAGAGAGAGAGGGGGGCGGAGGGGGGGGGGGACTGTGTTCTGCGGATCAAATAGTCTGACGCTGTTTTTCAGATCTGCATTGACTTATAAAATACAGCAAGAAAGTGTCAGACACTCAATGGGTGAAGTAAAAAAAACTGGTTAGAGCCAACTGACCGTTTAAAAAAGAAAAAAAATCTCCGACAGGCAGAGACGCAATGCGAGTCGCATTCTACCAAGCACTTTGTCTACAAACCCCACATTTACCAGAACTCTACTGGTTAATAAGTAAGTACTACAAACTGAAGTAAAAAACAAACCTGAAGCTGAAGAGACCCTAAACGTTAACGGAAAAGACCCGCGAACCTGAGTGACTGAGAGAGAGAGTTTATTCATGTGCATAGATCGTCAGATAATATCAGGCATCTTATTAATATCGCATGGTCTGTAGCTGACAGACAATCCTCAATAGATGCTATTTCACTCAATGCCAAAAAAGGTGTTTGATATGGTTGAATGGGGCTATATGTTCAACATTTTGGAAATGTATGGGTTTGGCAGCATTTTTATAAAGTGGATTAAGGTGTTGTATAAGTACCCATAGGCTGCGGTGCAAACTAATGGCTTAATGTCTGAATATTTTGCTCTTGGAAGGGGAACAAGACATGGCTCACCTCTCTCCTTTGTTGTTTTGTGTTAAGGCCGGTTCTGACCCAGAACACAGAGAAACAAAACATGGACTCAAGGTAACGATAACAAAAAGGGTTTAATGTAAGTTCAGTACTTAAGCAACCAAGGAAGGCAAAAAAAAAAGTAAATCGACAACGAGCTGGAATATGTCTGAGGCGAGCAGGTAATGGAATGTCCAAACTTTCCTTGCAGGGTCCAAACAAGAAGATTGAAAGGCTTGAGCGAGATGTGCAGGTGCAACAGCAAACCACGGCAGCAGGTCTAGAGGTGTAGGTCTGGACAGGGAAACACAGGACGTTAGCAAAGGCACAAGGAATAAATACTTCACAGGCAAAACTGACTAACTGAGTTTTCTTGGGAGCCTAGTTACCACACTAGTTGGTGAAACGATCTGGCGCCAGTGGAGAGCCATGCCCAGGAATATATATAGCAGGGTTGATGAGTGGAATTAGAAACAGCTGCGCAGGTAAGTATCAGTGAAATTGCCAGCTGTTGTGCAGAGAGGTAGATCACCAGCCACGCCCCTTGACCTACTTCCGGTTAACTGTAGGTCAGTACCAACTCTCATCGCTTTTAAATCAAGGCTGAAAACCTTTTTTTTCAATGCTGCTTTTTGTTGATTACTTGCACACAATTAGGAATATACTCTTAGGTATAAACGGCAAATATCCTTTACCGACATGTTGCTTGCTTGCTGAGCTGACGAGCTATGCTTTGCCTGCAGCAGCAGGGGGAGCCTGGCTTCATCGTTGCTCTGTTGGTACGTCATACACTCCGTTGATCTGATTGGTTGATTTGGTCCGTCTATCACCAACATAGGTGGTGATAGACAGATGGTTTATCCAATCAGCTAACCAGCATTTTCGCCCCTTCCCAAACGTTCTCCAACGGAAAGTTCCCAGATCGATATGCCGAGCAAATGCGAAGCAATCCATCTGGTGGAGTCAGGTTAGCTGAACTGTGCTATACAAATAAAATTGCCTTGCCTTGCCTTACTTCCAGGAGAGTCTGCCACACACACACACAGACACCACAGACACAGCGGGGGAAAAAAGGACATACAGGACAGGGAGAGAACAACTGCCCCACATAACAGTACCCCCCCCCCCCCCCCCCCCCCAACGGACGCCTCCAGGCAACCCACTTGGTTTGTCAGGGTGATCACGATGAAAGTCCACAATCAACTGCGGATCCAAAACGTCTCGGAACCCAAGTCCTCTCCTCGGGTCCATAACCCTCCCAATGGCAACTTCAACCGGACCACAGAGGGGTTCCCAATGGACTCCACCACAAACGGACCCAAAAACCGAGGCGACAATTTGCGCAACTCGGTACAAAGAGGAATGTTCTTAGATGACAGCCAAACCTCCTGGCCTGGTTAGAACACGGGTGCAGGTGTCCTGTGCTTATCCGCCACCCTCTTGTTCCGCTCTGCGGTACAAACCAAGGCTTCCCAGGCATCTCGCCAAACTTTATGGCAGCGACAAATGTTCTCCTGAACCAAGGGAACAGCCAAATCCTTCTCCTGAGCAGGGAACAAAGGGTTGGTATCCCAAGGCTAGCTCGAAAGGTGAGAGGCCGGCAGAGATGGGAAGTAACGAAGTACAAATACTTCGTTACTGTACTTAAGTAGATTTTTCAGGTATTTTTACTTTACTTTACTATTTATTTTTGTGCCGACTTTTTACTTTTACAAACTTTTCCTTACATTTTTAACACAAATACCGGTACTTTCTACTCCTTACGTTTTACAAAAGTGGCTCGTTACTTACCCACTTACAAAAGCGCGATGATACGTAACAACATTGTTTGTGACAGAACGTTCTCATTTTCATTCATAAATTCACGTGTGTGTGTACGTGCGTGTGTGTGTGCGCGAGCCTGTGTGTGTGTGTGTGTGTGTGCGCGCCTGTGTGTGTGCTGTGTGTGTGTGTGTACCTGTGTGTCTGAGTACAGCAGTAAACAGAATACAATGTTTATATTTCCTTGTTTCAGATGATGAGAGAGACAGTGAGAACTCCCGGCCTTCATTAGGTCAATGACTATGCAACATTAGAGTAAATTCTTAAATCTTAAATATGCATTGCTTTACACAATTAAATGACTATATGGTAATGTTAGTTAGCAATGGTCAGATAATTAACTAAAATAGAAAGAGTGGAGCTTTTTTCTCCTTTCGTCTGCTTTCTATGCATTTGTTAGCCATGGTGTTGAAGATTGTAAACCGTTTATTAAATACTTTTGAGTAAATGTAGGCCCTTATCAGCAGATTTTACTGCTAATCGATACAAAAGTTGTATGATGATGCTAATTATTAGTCATGGTTTTGTGTGGCAGTGTAGGGGTGTCGGTTAAATGGCTTATTTGTGTGATGTGATGTCCTGTTGCGTTCAGGTTCGGTTGCGTTTCTCAAAAAGTTAAATCTGTCTTATCTTTTCTCAACTCTAGTGTTGTTTTTCCAGGACTTTAAATAAAATACTTGCCATCAATACTTAAACGTCTGTTGCCCGTGTACAGTTCGTATTCAGAAACGTCACAGTACTGACTGTCTGGGGTGTCGCTCTGGGACAGGCGAGTATGAGGCTGGGAGGGGGAAATCACAGTATACTCACTACAAAAAAATAGACTACACCACTGGTTAGTTCTACTCTAAAAGTATGCAGAACTTACATGTAGATTCCTTTAAATGTTGATTAAAAATGGAACTGGATCTGTGAATTATTACGGAATCACAATTGAATTCATATCTTGCTACTCAGTCAGAATCTTATTAACCTGGAGTCCCAGTCTCTGTCACAATAATCATATGTGTAATGTTTTAGGCCTTTTGGCAGACATCCATTTAAAATGTAGACAATGGCATATATACATAAAGAGCCTTTTCTCCATGTAGTTTCTCAGCTTGCACTCTTGTAACATTTGTGGTCCAGGTAGCTTTGCATAAAAAATGGTTGTCATTCGCAAGGCTACTTTTACTTTTATACTTTAAGTACATTTCCAAGCCTGTACTTTGTTACTTTTACTTGAGTAAATAAGTTAAATCAGTACTTCTACTTTTACCAGAGTATTTTTTAACACAAGTATCTGTACTTCTACTTAAGTATGAGAAATGAGTACTTTTCCCATCTCTGGAGGCCGGTGGCGGTGGTGGTCAAAGAGTTGTGGTCATACTCTATCCAAGGCAGGTGTTTGGACCAGGAAGACGGATATTGAGCAGTCACACAACGAAGTAATGCTTCAAGGTCCTGATTGGCTCTCTCCATCTGACCATTGGACTGGGGATGGAACCCTGAGGACAGACTTAAAGAAGCACCCAATGCAGTACAAAAAAACTTTCCAAACACGAGAGGTAAACTGTGGGCCACACGATGTCCACAGGTATTCCATGGGGACGGAATACATGTTGGACTAGGAGGTCCGCTGTCTCACTGGCAGACGATAATTTTGGTAATGCTATATAGTGGGCAGATTTAGAGAATCTGTCCAGCACTCAGAGTTTAGCGCTTGCACCACCACAATAAAAAGGCAGCATGAATAGAGCCATGATATTACGATTTACCATGGTAACAACAACAAACAAACGGGTCGGCGGAAATGCTCATGTGCACATACAGCGAGTTTGAACTATAGACTGTATATTAATAAAATACAGTCTATGGTTTGAACATGTATTTAGATAAAAAACAACGGCTGCAGTAAAATAGCGAGAATTAGTGTGGGAGAAAATTGCTGCTCGAGTCCATGTGTAAGCTCTAATATAGTGTATTAATTTCATATTTAATCACAGGTAACCTATAATATTACTGGTGAAAACTGGATGGTAGGCTACACCTATCATTTCATTTAGGTGCAATCCTGCAGGTGAAAAAGTAAACTACTACTAATCCTATCATTAACAGAAATATGACTTACAATAAATTAATTTATTTCTTTTTAATGTCTCTTACTGGTTTGTGTCCAGGGAACTCTACAAAACGTTTAAAACACATTTCAGAGTGAGTCTCACTCTTCTGATGGCTCTGTATACAGTGGCTTTACTGTATGTTGTAAAGAAAACTGCCGTTTGCAAAAAAACATAATGCGACTGGGATGTAGAGCATGTCCACGATGGGTGACGTTAGTGATACGAGGACGTATAAGGTTATGTAGGCTACATAACTGATAGACTGGGAAGAAAAACCATACCGCTCAAATAGGTAGTTATCTGGAAATGAAAATACATCTATAGTCAATATCATCTCCCAACGCATGTTTAACTAACGAAGTAATAGCCTACAGCTTCTTCATCAACGGGATCGTCGACACAAGGAAATGCCATGTTCAGAACAAAAACATTTCATAGTACCTGTTTTTATTGATGCAGATAAACTGCAATAAAATGTGCCTGATACAGACTGAATGAATGAGGAAATTAGCGCATTGTGTCAGAGGGAGGAGCATTCTCTTAATACACCCATGGGGAGGAGACTGAGAGAAACTCAAGGTTTCTTGAAGAAAACCTGCTCCCAACCAGGTTAGGTTCACAGATTAAGTTACCACAGTAACTGACTCTGAGGTTAACCTCTCTTTCTGAAACAGGCTGGAGTTACCCCTCTCTCTCAGGTTTGATTAACCTCCCTTTCTGAAACAGAAAACCCAGAGTTTCCCTCATCTCAGGGTTAACAAACTCAGAGTTTTCACTAAACCTGCTTTCTGAAACGAACCCCAGGTCTAGGTCTGGACAGGGAAACACAGGACGTTAGCAAAGGCATGAGGAAAAAATACTTTACAGGCAAAACTGACTGAGTTTTCTTGGGAGCCTAGTTACCACAATAGTTGGTGAAACGATCTGGCGCCAGTGGAGAGCCATGCCCAGGAATATATACAGCAAGGTTGGTGAGTGGAATTAGAAACTGCTGTGCAGGTAAGTATCAGTAGAATCGCCAGCAGCTGTGCAGAGAGGTAGATCACCAGCCACGCCCCTTGACCTACTTCCAGGAGAGTCTGCCACACACACATACAGACACCACAGACACAGCGGGGGGGGGAAGGGAAAGGACACACACAGGACGGGGAGAGAACAACTGCCCCACATAACATTTTGTTTATCCAAAGAGCCTTTGGCAGCAGCCATAAGGAGGGAGACTAACTTCCCAGATGTTATGGTAGAAGGTGTGCGCACAAACTTATGTTTTATGCGGATGATATATTACTTTTTGTGTCCGAACCTAGCAGATCAATACCCTGTCTACTCGTGATCATTGACTCTTTCTCGAAATTTCAGGTTATAGGGTAATTCGGTCCAAGTCAGAAGCATTACCTTCAACAGCTCAGTGCCCCTTTACAGCATTCTAATCAGGTATCGTATATCTGTGTATCTTATTCCCTCCTCAGTTAAAAGACCTAAAGTTAATTTGGATCCATTATTTAATAAAATCTCTTGTGATGTTAATAGATGGGCGATTCTCAATCCCTCAATAGCAAGGAAGGTCAATGTTATAAAAATGTTCCCAAGCTGAACTACCCCATCCAATCTCTTCCTCTAGAGGTTCCCCTGTTATATTTTAAATGGTGTGACAGGATAATAAAGACATCTGTATGGAATGGTAAAAAAACAGCTACATTTTTAATAAATTACAAAGACTGATTGATACTTACTGAAAGATGTATTATTACTATGCTTTTAACTTAAGGCATCTGGGGTCTATTTCAGCAGGTTTAGTGAAAACTCTGAGTTTGTTAACCCTGAGATGAGGGAAACTCTGGGTTTTCTGTTTCAGAAAGAGAGGTAACTTAACCTCAGAGTCAGTTACTATGGTAACTGAGCCTGTGAACCTAACCTGGTCGAGAGCAGGTTTTCTTCAAGAAACCTTGAGTTTCTCTCAGTCTCCTCCCCATGGATGTATTAAGAGAACGCTCCTCCCTCTGACACAGCTCTCTTTATTTCCTCATTCATTCATTCAGTCTGTATAAGGCGCATTTTAGCGCAGTTTGTTATATCGGCATGAATAAAAAAAAAACATTGTTGGTTTATTAACTGTTAGGCAGACTTTAAAACATTGTTTTTTCTCAAAACATGGCATTTCCTTTTGTCGACGATCCATTGATGATGATGCTGTATCACTTTGCAGGGAGTTAAACATGCGTCGGGAGATGATATTCAGGCCCCGACGCATTTTCATTTCCAGATAACTTCCTATTTGAGCGGTATCGTTTTTCTTCCCAGTCTATCAGTTATGTAGCCTACATAACCTTATCCGTCCTCATATCACTAACGTCACCTATCGTGGACATGCTCTACATCCCAGCAGATTATTTGTGTCACATTACAGTTTGCATTTGATGCAGAGAATTTTAGTAAAGGGCCGTCAGAAGAGATCGCTCTGAAACGTGCTTTAAACATTTTTAGTGTTCCCTGGACACAAACCAGTAAGAGCCATTAAAAAGGAGTTCCACAGTATATAGCAACTTTACTCCATGAGCTTGTTTTTTAGGAATTGTGCCTTGGACGACAACCTCTGCCCATCCAGATTCATGAGAATCTTCTGCATCACTTTGAAAGTGCATTTGAGGTCTGCTGGGTAACTCAGGTTCAGACAGTATATTAGTCCAAATAACAAAGCACAGGCGTCCCCAATGTTTCCTAATTCACGGAGGACCTCCACACCTTCGATCAGGACACCAATGTCCTCTGGGTTACCTTCTGTGTTCTGTGGGATGTAATAGGTAAAATGTTTTATGTGTGCTTGAAGCTATGATGTCAATTTAAGCTCTGCACAGAATAGATTAAAATGGTCCGTCCAAACTTAAATAATTAAAGCACTTATATTATAATTAATTTATACCAAGTCCGTTCTGAAAAAACGCAAATTCCTGTTACACACTGCACCTTAAATACCTCAACTTAAAACCATTAATTTCTCCTTTGAATTTATCATACCAAGTAGGGATGTAACAATACACTCAACTCACAAATTAACGATTTAAAGTTCACGATACGATTTTCTCACTACTTTAACGAAATTAAATGACTAAAAAAACATTCCTTTTTTAATTAAATTGTGCAAAACAAGAGATGTGTCCTCTTACCAAAAGTGCAACTGAAATAGTATTTTATCTTAAATAAAAAATAAATAAAAAAATGACTTGTTTATTGCTAAGGCCATATGGTTACATTTACATTATTTAAAATTAACTGAACAATTGTTCACCACTCATTTGCTTTTTTTAACAACAAAAAGAAACAGAAGGGTATTTTTAATATTGAATGCAACACAAGGTTACGGAGCAGGACTCAAATGCAACACCAAGTCCCTTATCCAAATCTGGCTACGGTGTCTCAAAGCGCAGCAAGTCTCCTCTGTCTCTTTAGCCGCAGTCTGTTACACGTCCCGGTGTTGGAATCCTTTCCATTGAAATACAGTCACACGAAAGACCATTTAACCCTGATTAAGCAAGCTAAGGTTACCTGCTGTATGTTAACTGACGTTAAGAGCCAAGCCCTAGGCTGTTGCATCACAAATTTCTTTTCTTTTATCTCAAACGGTTGTAATCTTAACACATTTAAATAGCTTTTTTAACTGATTCACGATGCATTGTTACATCCCTAGAAGCAAGTAAATATGTGCTCTTTTCAACTGGTTTACAGCTTCTTTGCCAAACATACGCAACTCCCCATGTAATCCTTCACAAGTTTCTCATGGTCTTCGTTCAAGTAGATGCACAAGGACTTGAGGACACATGCTCGTCTCGTTTGAATTGTGTCGTCCTGAGGAGAAAAAAAGGAAACTCCTTTAGGCAATATTCTTTATTTTTGAGAGTATTTTAAAAAGGCAACACATGGTGCTTTTTTGAGTCCTACCCAAAAGGTTTACGATGGGATTTTATCCTTTACTTTAAGATCTCAGCTGACGTAATATAATAGCAGCTGCACACCAAAGGTATGAAGTAACGAATTACATTTAGTCATGTTACTGTAATTAATACTTTTGTGTACTTGTACTTTTTTAAGTATGTTTTAAAATCTGTTATTTTACTTTATAGCACATTCGTAGATTCGAGTAGAAAAAATAAATAAAAGTACTGCAGTG